>VYZW01043908.1:0-92056 GCA_013401315.1 Balaeniceps rex
GCGCGGGGGACCGGCCGCGGAAGAGCCTTCGGTTTCTCGCGTTACCGCGGCGGCGAGCCGGGGCAGCTGTCACCGGGCCCTTCGCCTCGGCCCCGGGCCCGGCGGCCGCCCAGCACCCCCCTCCCCCCCGCCTCCCCGCAGCGTGATTTTTTTTGCCCTGCCGCGAATTTTGGCCCCCGCTGGTCTAATTTTACCTGGGTAAATATGGAGGTGGAACCGCCGGGTGCTTTGCGAACGTGGGGATGCCGTCTGACGTAAAGGGCAACGCCATCGGCCTCGGCTGAAGGAGGGCTTTAAGAAATTATTCCCTCTGAGTCTTGCAGGGCCGCGCAGCGAAGCGCGAGGAATAAGGCGAGAAAGGGGCTTTCTGGGGCAGCGGGGTCTAGCGCACCGGCACGGGCTCCGCTCCTGGGGCAGCGGCCTCGGCTGCTCCCGTAGCCCTTGGAACGTGGCAGGGGACCGGCGAGGAGCAAAACCACCGTTGCGGTAGTCCCGATCCTCTCTGTTAACACCGCGCTCGTTGCGAGGGTTTCTCTCACGGCGCAGGCTGCTGCTGGCCGTGCCGGAGTCTTCTCCAGAAGCTGTTGCAGGCTGAAAATCGTGATGGGAGCGGAACTGGGGATGGGAAGGCGGCGGGGGAGCGGACAGGCCTTGACAAAATCCCGCTCGCCTGTGCGACTGCCCTGCGCTGGGCTGCCGTAGCAGCAGCCTGGAAGCGCTGCAGGTGGAGGCCGTGAAGATGTTTTTGGCTTGCGTGCTTTCGTTGCCCTCCTGTAAGTTTCAAGAGTTGCGTTATGTTGAAATGCGTTAGATATAAATCCAAAGTTACTTCCACTTGTTCAAACTCTGGCTTTTCGCCTCGGTAACAGAGTACAATTAATTTCAGGGGCCATTTAGAAGTCAGCTACTTGACCCCTCCCGGACAGTTCTTTTCACCGTTGGGTTATATTGGCCTATCTTGTATAAACTGACGCCTGTTTCTGCACATTCGAGTCCTGGGTGCTGCAATCTAACCCGCACCTCAGCAGCTGTTGTTCTGCGCAGGCCTTGGCCGTTGTTTTCCGCGTTATAAAGCTGAACTTTGCTGGTATGGAAGCAGGGTGATCACTTCAGGTGCTTCAAAGGCAGGAGGCTGGTCCTCTTGAGTGGAGATCGCCCCTCTAGGGACAAGCCGCGTTCCCCTTTTTAGCCTCCCTTGTCAAGTCAAGGTTCCTTTTGAGCGGTGCTAACTCTGAAGTTTGCAAAATACTGAAACGGAGACCCTCTTTTGCATGGGAATCGTCGATTTTTCTGAAGAACGGCAAAGTGCACGCAAATCTTGTCTGGAAATCCCATTCGACATTGACAGGGCCGAGGCTGGATTTTGCACCTTGCTGGCGGATGATGGAAGAGGATGCTAAGCTTGAAAAGCTCGTGCTTTGCTCAAATGGTGGCGTACGCTTGTTTCTACTGCCGTGACATGACTGGGGGCAGTTTGTTGGCTTTAGGAAGCCCGTTTCTGGTGGGATGGCAGGTTTAGTAGTGGCCTCTGTCGCTGAGCCTAGCGCAGCATGTGCGTTCCTACGGCGGCGGGCTCGGTGTGCTTGCACGTTTCCCCGTGCTGCGAGGAGGAGACGTGATCCCTCTGAACTCCTGAGCGCTCTCCGAGACTGGGGAAATACCTGTGCTGGAACAACTGCCATCCATTCGGCCGTGCCGGTGCCTGGAAGGCTGAGCTGGAATAGATTGGAGCTGAAACTTGACCTGGAAGCTTTTCTCAACTCAGAGGTCAGGTTTCCTTTCAAATCCCAGCCTGTGAAGAGGAGTGCGAGCAAACGGATTGTTTTTCGCCTGCCAACCCTGAGCGCTGTCGTGTCGGTGCTTTTTCCTTCACCGACGGGGCCGCCGCTCCTGGCTCAGGGAGAGGAGCGGGGAAGGAGAGAGGAGCAGCTCGTTTCAAGCTCTGGGCCTCGTGAGGCTCGAGGGGAGGCATTGGTGAAAAACACATTGGAAAGGGCGAATCTGTATGGGAAGGCTTTTTTGAATGGCAGCGGGAATACAAAATAATGCTGCCGAGAGCTTGTTTTCATCGTGGTAATACTTTTAATAGTTTGACTTAATGGAAATGACTTGGAGGAAAGAAGAGCTTTGGCAAAATGGTCCCCGTCAGTGATCCAAAAGAATTCTTTGATCACGGAACGCAAATGTAGCCCGATTGCTGAGCGTGCTGCCGGCCCTTTCCCGAGGTGATCTCTTCCAGTAGTAGCTGTGTAGAAGAGTCGGGCAGCGTTCAAATATAGCCACCAAATCCCTGCACAAACTTGACCCCGTGTCACATTCTCTTAGAGAAAAGCTGGTTTGCTCGTCACGGCCCCTCCTTGGGAACCGTGCTCATCGGATGTCTTGAACGGAATTCCAGTGTGAACGTCTGCGTAAGCTTAAAAAAACCCGTATCCTACCCTGTCTTTTTAGACCCTTTCAAGGAGGTGAAATTAATAACTAGGAAGGCTTGTGTTCCTTGCTGCCCCCGAATTGAAAGGTGGCCTATTGATGAGGCACTGGAGCTGGTTTTCCTTTCCTACGGACGTTTACCAGGTCAAGCGCACTGTGACGTGACATCCGAAGATAAGAGCGTGAGCGTTCCTGGCTCACATCCCCTTTTCCCTAAAAGAGAAAAGCAGAGAAGAGTTCGGTGCCTGTTCCCGTGTTCAGGGACCAGGATTTTTCTAGCCGTTTTGAAATCGAGGACTGCATTTATTTACAGGGAGGAGGAGAGCGTGTTGCTGTGCGCGCCTGGCTCCGATGGTCTGGCACATACTGCTGACACAGAACGTTGCAGTTTACATATAACTGAATTTCACAAGTTGAATGTGGGTCAGCAGCGCTGGGGACACTAACGAAAGGGAATGTTAATCATCCTAAAGGGCAGGAGGCCTGCATTCATAATTGTCTCTGCTGGAACTGATGAAATGGACGGGAACAGTCAACAATTTATGTGTTAACCGAGCCAGCAATTTACATTCAGTCCCTGGTTATGCAAAGTTGGAATCTTGTGCTCCATAAGAGAGAGCTATTCTGACGGCCGGACAGGAACCGGAGCCGCTTCTCTGGCTAGGATTAATTGGGCACCTGCAGGATATCTCGCTGCATCTCTCCTTTTCTGTTTCCTGCCTTCTGTCCCCCTTTCCTTCGTCTCTTCTCATCTTTCACAAGAAACCCTTTCTTGCTTCTGTTCTCAGAATCTCCCGAGTGACCTACTGAATGAATTGTTCTCCACACAATTTCCATTTATAAATCATCCAAGTGACTTCATTAGAATTCCAGCTCTGTTCAGGCACTGGAATTGGTTTTAATGCCACATTTTTTTTCATCAGGCTCCATCGGTGTACATTGACAGAGGGGACTCGGCGAATGCACCGCGAAGCACATACCTTATGTTCCCATGCTCTTTGGATCTTGCGCTTCGGTCTTCAGGAGCTGTTGGGGACGAGGCGGGAGGAGAGGGACCGCTGTGGCTGCTGTGCAAGGCTGAGAGCTCTCTCTGCTCTTCTTGTTCCTTCCCTTCGCTAGCTGCAGCGCGACTGGAGACCTAGCCAGGCTGCGGCACGTACCTGCCGCGGTTGGAGTGCTCCTCTGATGTTGTGGCAAGTAATACGTTGCCGTAGCCGTTAAGCCTTCCCTTATTCTGTGAGTTCAAACCGTTGCACGGCATGTAATTGAGCATTTCATTGGGAGATGAGCATTCCTTTTTGCCTCTATTTTTCTCTTGAAGCGGAGATAAGAATTCACGGTCCTGGGAGAACATGGCTACCTCCCAAGTCTGGTGATCTTCCTGCTGTGCTGTCTTAACTTCTCCCAGGCTGGTTGTCCACTTATTTTTGAGTTCCTGGGCATTTTAAAGAATAGCTAGGTAATGAGCAAAGCTGGGAACAGGTCTGACTAGTCGTGCGTAATGGCATCCTGTTTAAGGGGCTACCTGGAGTCGTTTTATTGGATTGTAAGCCAAAACCGTGATGCTTTAATCCTTGGCAGAACGTAGCCCTTCTTCTACCATCGCAAGCACAATTGGAGAAAGGCTAGAATTAAGCTGACTTTTCTCCTAGGTTTTTCAGGAGCTGAGCCTCTTCTGGAGAACGGGAGGCACCTCTACTTTTACTTGGAGAGGACGTTCCCGTCCGTGAGCGAACCGGCTTAGTTTCTGTGGCTTGGCTGGGGAGGCAGTCAGAGTCAGCAGCAGAACAAAGTCGGCACTGAAATTCTTGGAGGTGGGCACCGTGGCACTTAAAACCGGGATAGAAATCCAGCTGGTAGACTTTATTGGTAATTAGGCCTTGCTGCTCTGGGAGAAATCGGGCTCGATTTGGCGTGCTTTGCTTGCGGAACGCGGGAGGCTCAAGAAGCTGGGATGACTGGCCTGGATTTCTCTCTCCTCGAGCGCGAAGCGCTGTCAGCCTAGTGGGTAGAAAAGTCTTGGTGGCCGCTCTGTCCTGCTCTTCCCTGCCTCTGACACGCAGCAATGGGGCCCGTGGCTGCGGGATGACCGCAGATCGCTTCCTCCAGTCAGCGCGCCGAGTGTGATAATCCCTGGGTAGGCTGCGTGCTGGTGTGCCATGATTCATCGTTCTCATGTCAAATGGAAGTTGTTCGACACTGGTGCTGCTCGTTTCATAATGAGCCGTGTGAGGGCCTCACGCGGTCGCCTGTTTTTAAGTGTCTTCCTCTTCTTTTTCAGTGTTTATTGCCGCTTCACCTGTCCAGCTTCGTACTGTCCTTGGCCGTAAGAAGGGCTGGTGGCTGTGGGCGGCTAATTCCTCAGGCATCTGTTATACTGCCGCTCACGTGGCCGTTGTTCTCATTGCTTGTGTGCTGCGGAAGAGTCGTATTTTAGTTCTCGTGTGGGGCGGGGATTTAGTAAAAGCCCAAAACCTAGAAATGGACTTTGGCTAAGCGTAGTTGCCACAGCGGGGATAAGAGGGAGTATTTCTTAAACCTCACAGAGGCATTGACTGTATCAGCTGCAGGCTGAAGTACCGATGTTACATGTTTCATTACAATGTTTTTCTTGCTGTAGCAAATAACGTACGATTAGCAAGAGATTAATGCAAGAGCACGATTAAATTTGAGACCAGGCTGCTTCTGGATGAGTCTTAACAGCACAAATATGTAGAAACGGGGCCAGCAGAGCNTGTGCCGGAGCTTTGGGGCTGCTGCGGCAGGAGACGAGACGAAGCTGTGGGAGCAAAACAAATGCTGGTCAGCAGGGTGGTGGCATCTTCGGGCAGGTACAGAAATTGCCCCTGTGAGGAGAAGTAGTTGCTGCCGACAGGAGCGGGAAGAGGAATGGCGGCGACACAAAAAGGGATCGGCGTCTCTTTTCTTGGTAGGTGCCTTGCAAAGGCTTTGTGAATGCTGCGGAGGCCTAATTAGGGTTTCTAGAGCCTGTATTCTCATCTGTGTTTGAAGGAGGAATCGTGTTAGAAGGAAATAAGGAAATAGCAGTATGTTGCTGGGAGACTGGGCTCCTTGGGTATTAGCTATTTTCGCAGGGAAGCAGCAGCTAAACTCCTTCTTCCACACGTACACTCACCGGGTCACGTATCGGCCTTGTGCAATTGCTGCAGAAATCTGCTAGCCCAAGCAGCTCGCCCCTTCTCGCTCTTGTCAAGACGATTGCGTAACGACTGTATGTTTCCCCCCCCCCCGCACTGTGAAAGTAAAGCTTTAGGAATTTGCTCCAGTGTCGCCAGCAGAGTAGAAGCTACAGTTTGTAGTGGAAGTTCTCCCTGGCTGAAGAGGTTTTCGTGTGAATTCTGACTTCCCCTTGCGAGCGTGATGGGCACGGTCGTCTGTCAGTCCCACTGCCGTCTCCATGGCACGAGCAAGATGCTGCCTTCAGCTGAACGTACACCAGCAAGGGTTAAATCGACTCGAGCATCCCCTTCGGAGCTCTTGCGGGTTTAAGTAGAGCGATTTGGAAATTCTCTTGTTAAGCCATTGTACTCATTGATTACAGATGGGGCCTTTCTGCTGATCCCGGTCCAGGGGTTTAATATGCCGCATTAACACTTAAATGAAGAAACCGCTGAAGGCTGATTCATTATTAGTCATTATCTGTCTTTTTCTAGTGACTCTGACCCCGAGTCCCTATCGTTGAGGCTAAACCTCACCCTCTCTGTTAAATGGCCATCAAAGGGGTGCCATAAAAAGGGAATTATGTGGCTTCAGCCAAGTTTCAAAGTAGTCGAATCATGCTAACCCACGCAAACAAACTCCCACACCCAGTGGAACTGACACGTTGTGCTCAAAAATAGCACGGCGTTTGCCTGTGTGTGCGGGGGGAGACGAGCCGCGCTTCGCTCTGCTCCGCTCGTCAGCGGCGTTCAGAGGATGGGCAGGAGATCCTGGGGCAGCCCGAGCATCTGCCACCGAGGTGGATCCCGCTGGGAGCCCCTCGGCTTTCCCCTGGCACTCGGTGGCGCACCTTGTCGGACGTTATCTGGAAGCATTTTAATTCTTGCACAGCACGTGTCCCGATTGCACCGGAATGTTGCTGTTGCTTCTGGTTATCCCAGCGGCCTCCGCGTCCAGCTTCGGGGACAGTTACCAGCCTGGGCAGCTGCAGTTTGGGTATGGGGTTCTCATAATATTGAAGAACTGTAGAAAAGACCTGGCCCTGGCACAGTGCAGGTGTGTTCGGAGTGACTCCGGCATCCCTCCGTGTGAGGCGCGGAACTTCACTATGGGGAAGCGGGCTTACGTCTGTAGTTTGTGGCCGTGGTAGCTTTGATTATTGCTGTAACTTGGTTGTCGTACGCCGGCGGTGGACGCGCAGGTACTCCTCCTGAAGGTGTTTTGATCATTAAAGGTTTGAAATGAGATTGAAGGCGTAAACACAAGCGCTGGTTTCATGCCCCCTTAGCTGGAGCACCTAAAGGTATTCACACTCGGCTCGTGCAGAGCGGCTGTCGTGTGGGCAGGGCCTGCGGAGGCTGTTGGAGGCGAACGCTTTGCTGGGAAAACCTCCCCGTGGGAGTCGGGGAGCCGGAGTTGCCCGGAATCTATAGGAAGGAGGTGGACAGGCGCTGCGGGAGAATGAAGGGGGGACATGGCTGCATGTACGGAAGGCTGTTCCAGCACAGTGGAAGGTGCAGCTGAAGTGGGATGCGTTTCGCCTGGTTTTGGGCATGACTGCCTGGGGTCAGCCGGTGAGAGAAGGAGGCTTGCCTGGAGGGTGACTCAGCACACCCTAAAACAGGGCCGCCGAGCAGAGTTGCCCGTTTCTTTCCAGTGAGTGGAGCGGGAGCCTGGTGTGACCAACTTCCCAAAGCGAGGCAGCCGAATCCTGCCTTGGCCATCTAAATAGGGCCCGCTCATGGAAGCAATCTGTGTGCGTTGAGTTGCTGTCTTCATTTGCAGATGGATGGAGCGACTGGCTTAAACTTTGGTATTGTGTCATGCAGAAGATGACCGTGCTATTGACAGCCCAATGTAACGTTTTCGTTGTAGTTCAGTATCTCCCCAACGTTTGCTGCTTTTGCGTACGGTTTGGCAATTGGGAGCTCTGCCTTCAACTTCTGAAAGTATCTGATGCAGTTATAGTACATTAATTATCGAGTTTTGAAGATCGTTTAGAAGAAAAGGAGTCTCTGTAGGGTATCAGCATGCGACTGCGGGCCCGGAGCTGGAGGCTAGAGTGGTTTGACAGAGAGCCAGGCGCAGGACGACTGTCAGAGCTCCATTAGGAGAACGCACGCCTTGGTGCTACTGGGAATAAAAGAGAATGTGGGGCTGCGGCAGCAGATTAAAGTATTTCAATTAAAGTCTGGATTTGGAGGCTGCGTACGTCTGCTGCCTTTCAGCAAACAGATGGATGTTTCATGTCGCCTTCCAGTAACTTTTAAAATACGGTTAGTCCTATTGGAAGTAGTTTTGAATGAGACGGACCCAGTGCAGTGTTTTAAGGCTGAGAAAGTGCACGGGGATTTCTGCAACAGAAGGGAAGACAAACTTTTTTCCAGGTTTTTCCTTACCTAAACAAGTCTCTCTCGGCTTGGGCTCGCTCTCTGGCTGGCTCGGACATTTGGATGTATTGCTTCTTGGATAGCCTCTTCCCATGCATAGAGCGTTATTGCGCAGAAATACGTATGTAAGGCGTACAGAGGCATAACGGTGACGGGCATGTGAAAGGACCGTGGCCGTCGCACTGCAGGCGCAGGGGTTTGTTGTTTTTTTTTAAGGCTCAGGGATCTACTGTTGCTTAGCCTCAAGTGTTTCTGAATTTTTTGCCTGCATTTGGGCTCATCAGGTAGCTGCAGGTGTGTTTCTGGTCCCTCTCGGGGGACAGTGTCTCTCAAGCCCTAAGGCTTCTTGCCAGTGGGCAAAGGCGGCTGGATGGAGGCTGATGAGGCTTCACCTAAAAACTAACTGTAGCATTTCACAACATCCAAGTCTGTTTAGTGGAAGGAATAAGTTGACAAGCTGTACGTAATTACATGTGAAGTCTGATCAGATGACACGCTGAACTGCAGCAGTGATCCTAATCTGAAGCTGGTTCCTGTCTGTGGAATGGAAGGATACGGTCCCTTTGGGTATCGTGCCGCTCTTAAAGGCTGGCGGGGGTCTGCAGCAGTGCTGATGTGCGGGTTGGTTACCCTCGCTATGGCAGCACGTGTGTGTGCGTGCATCCAAGGGGAGGTGGGCATAGCCGTTTAGATCTTCTGGGATACGGACTGCATTATAATGGAAGTGAAGAAACCAGGGGAAAACATGCCTCGTCATCTGCGTGTCTAAAGTCTTACAAAGACCTTTGTCCGTGCTTTCCTTTAGCTAGCGATGCCACTCTTCGTTGCGTGTTTGTTCGCTTCTCTCTGCTCTCTCTTCAGGAAAGGTTTTATGCTCACCTTTGCCTCGAGGCCTGGGATTGCTACTGCCGTGTAGGTGAAACAGCCCGGGCGGTTGCCAGCTAAACTACTGAGCTACGCTCCCAGCCGGTCTGTTGGCTGTCTAAATCCTGAAATGTCCGCTCTGCGGGTTTGCGCTCCACCATGATAGAAAGAGGCACCGATCTCTGACCTTGTCCGCAGCTACCTTTGGACCGAAGTAATTCGTGCTGTAGAAATAGGTTTGCCTTTTGGCCAGTTACCGTGACAGCATGACCATGTTCCTGTGCTTCCTAAATTTTAGTTTCAGCTCAGTAGCACTGGCAGTAACTGAAGATGAAAAGTAGTAGTCTTTGTACTTAGTGTTTCCTCTCTAGATGTGCTCATAGGAAATCCTTGGGCTGTAATCTTGCAAGTGGCTCTGTCAAGGTTATCAGCTAGGCTGGAGTGCCACTGACGGACAGGGCTCCTGGCAGCGTGTGCGGCATCTCCCGGCCGAGGCTGCTCCTGACTTTGGCTAATGCCGATGCTGCCCGCTTAATGCCGGCCGTGCATCCGGGAGCCCCTCGGGATGCTGCAGGGAATTGTTCTGGCCTTTCCCTTGCCTAGGAACATGGAAAGGATAACGTGCTGCTTGATTTATGGTAGATTTTCTCGTTACCAGGTGGCCAGAAGACAATAGCGTTCTTTTGCGGGAAGCTTCTATTGTATCTGGTATCTTCTGCATCCCCGAGGCTGGTAACAGCTGTAGCTGGGCTCAGCAGTTTTTGAGGTCGTAGGGCTTCCCCCCCGCTCCCCCCAGTAAGACTGATTATGATGTAGCTTAGCTCGTACTACTATCTTTTTTTTTTTTTTTACGCACGTAAGTGTACCATTAAACAGAGAGCATCGTTACCCAGTAGCCGCTAAGGGATATGTTCTTAGCTGTACAAAGCCCATCTATGTTCTTGCATCTCGAGCGTTTTGACACAGTGAGACGGTTGTCAGTTATACAGCAACTGTTTGTTTTCAAGCACAATCTCATTGGAAACCAATAAAAATCATTCTGATTCATTCTCTGTACAAGGATTTTAATATTTGGCTTCTGCGGTGGTTGTTTTTCACCTGCGCCACTTTGAGAAGTGTAAGATTAAAAAAAAAAACAACTCAAGACTTTTCCTTTCTGCTGGTTAGTTCAGCTCTTTTATATTATTAGAAACAAAACACAAAGTTGGTGGAGGAGAAGGAAATCACGGAGGCTGCCTCCACGAGCTTGCTGGCGCGTGGGTGTTGTGCCCACTGCCCTGGCAGAGCTGCAGGGATGCGCATTTCCCACAGCAGCCGAGGTACACGGGGAAACCTATGCTTAGTCAGAACAAAATATTAATACTTTTTCGTCCAAGTTGAGACTCCCAGTACAGAGTAAAAAGGCAAGCGAAGACTGACTATAGGTATTTTCCGACTCAGTAGGCGCCTCTGCAGTTTCTGAGTCACTTGCTAGACATGTGGGCCTTCATCTCTGCTTTCCGCTGTTTGCGTGTGCGCGCCGTTGGTCCCAGTTTGGTACTGCAGACAAAACCGGATCGTTGTTTTCACTTACCATGGAGACAGTCAGGTATGAAGTTAGTTCCTTCATGTGAGCGCAAAGGAAAACATGGTGGTTCAGGGATGGCAGTATGTAGGGATTTGAGACTGTACCACCTTTTTTTTTTTTTTTTTTTTAAGGTAAGGGTGGGATACAGCCTCTAATTATGAGGGTCGTTAAATTGTCTAGTTCCTTTCGATAAATTGTCAGAGGCCTGGAAAGCCCGTGTGTTGTCCTGTACCGGTGAGTTTCCTGGAGAAACACACCCTTTAGGCCATCTCTTTTGCTGGCAGTGGTTGCTCTCGCGTGCTCCGCTCCGAATACGACAGCAAGGCAAGCAGTTCTGAAAAAACATTTCAGGAAATGTGCCGGTAGAGCCCACGGAACAACATCAGGTTCGTACCGAGTATTGTCTTTGGGGAAAACTTCATCTGAGAATCTTGGAGCTGCTTGAGAACGTACGGAAACTAATCGCCCTTGGTGTGCAAATAGCGTGTGTTTGCTTTTTCTCAGGACATGAGGCTCGTGGGTGACTCTTGCAAGAGACTGTAGAAGTGTAAGGGATTTACTGACTGTGCCTCAGTGTCTCCAGGAGGATAGGGAAGCAGCTGTGAGTGTTTCTTTCTAAAACACGTTGTGGGAAATGGCAGCCCTAAAATTCACGTTTGGTTTGAGGATGTCGACATGCTTTGCTCTGCGAGCAGAATTGCATATTCTGTGTTGCAGATCAAGGTTTACAAAAATCCTATGTTGTTTCAGCGATCAGAGCTCTTGCATCTTGCCAGTCAGTGGGGGGTGGAAGCCGATGCGAGGGCATGTGTGACAGTGGGGACTCGGCACTCCAGGTTTGGCTGTCAGGCTGTCCTGAGACTAGGATTATCAGTTGTTGCCATCAAAATCAGGACAGGCATGCGTATTTTTCTTCTAGAGCAGCATTTCTGGATGATGATCGAATTTCTTGATCTTTTGTAGGGCTTCATTTAAAGGCAGATGGGTTTAGGATGCAAGATAAACTCTTCAAAAGGATATGAAATCTTGCGTGTGCTGAGAAAACACGAGTGGAGTGCCTAAGTCATCCCGACACAGATGAGGCAAGAGAGGTTTGATTTAATAGAGGTGTAACTGGAGTTGCCTTGAAAAACGCTGTTGGCAGAGTGACCAGGCAAGGACGGCACGTGGCCGAATCCGTTCTTCGTTTGTGCGGGTGGTGGTGGGGGTTCCTTGTCACTGTACTGATAAGCGGCGAGTTGCAAAGCGTCAGTAGTTTGTAGTGCGGCAGGAAATTAGTGGGAAAACTAAATGTGCCGGAGCTTTCACCATGGCAACAAAGCCCAGCTCGTGGTGCGGTGAGACAAAAGCGGGTCGGGTCTGCGCGGAGCAAGGTTGGAGCCTTCTTGAGGCTGTATGCCTGCGCGTCCCCAAAACCTGCCTCTCAATTCCCGGGCAAGAAAAGCTGCCTTTGGCGTCAAGGGCTGGTAAGGTGATGATGAACTTCGGGATTTGGCGTTGGGGGTTGGAAGCGAGTTCTGCTGATCTCATTCTTGCTTCAGCAAAGCCTCTGACTTGCTTTTTAAAGGCTACAGTGGATGGGAATGTTTTATAAACTTCAAACAGTCATTCAGATTGTTTACCTTTCCTTGATAATTGTTTGTAAATAACAGAGGTTGTAAGACTGCTTTGTAGGACAGCGCCCAATTTAGTTGCTTAATTCTTAGCCTCTTTCTCTTGGATTTGTAAACAGTCCACGGGTTGCGCTAGCACCGAATCATGCTCCCATGGCATGCCATCGGCTTGTTCCTCTGTCTTCTCGTTCCATGCATTCCAGCATTCTGAGCTCCTCAGTGAGGTCAGCAAGAAGCGGGTTGTGCAGCACTGGCATCGTCACTGCCACGTAGAAGAGCTGCCTCTGCTTCTGTCCCCCCGACTGCCTCTCTCAAAGCAACCTCTCCCCACGTGCTTTGGCCATCCCTAGCCAGGCCCCAGCTCGTGGTGGAATAAACGGCAGTGGGCTCCGAATGGTGCTGCCATGGTGCTGCTGCTCAGAAGTTGTTTTCTTCATAATTGAGCGGGATATTAAAAGGCTTATGGTTTACAGTTACAGGCGTTGCTCTGGCCGGAGGAGCATCGAAATTGATACGGCAATTACTGCTGGCCTCGTCATGGGTTGTGACTCTCACATGCTTCGTGAGACAAAAGTGGAAGTCGCTGGAGGAGTGCCACCAGCGAGGCAAGCGGGCAGACGCGGGCTTGCATCCGAGCCGGGTGCTGCTGTGGCTCTGGAGGAGCAGGGGATGAGGTGCCGGGCAGGCGGTCCTGTGCCCGCCGGTCGCGAGCCCTTCAGAGGGTGAACAAAGAAATTGCAGTCGGGCTGTTGGTTTTGCAGAGCACAAATATTAATAAGGGTAAAAAAAAAAAAAAGGCAACTTCAGAAGCACTGTGAGAGCAAGAATATGTTATAAAACTTGCTTATTCCTGTCGTCTTCTCTTTGAGTTTGTCCTCAAGGCAAGAACTGCGGCTGAAGTAGGGGTTTTCTCTTTATATCACTGCATTTTACCAGTCTGCTTCACAGTTTCTACTTTTTAGTCTCGTAGGATTAGAGTTGACTGAACTGTTTCATTGCAGATAGCGGTCTTTCCCCAAACATCGTTTACGGTCGCATTTAATAAAATACATACACGTATAATCGGTCAAAAGCTGCTCTTTCAGCAACGGCTTGGAGCTGCAGGAGGAGCGCTGCCTCGTGCTGTGCCCGGAGCAGCCCAGCTGTAACGGCGCGTCCTGTTGGGATGTGCGGCGGTGACCAGGCCTGGGCGTCTCGGCCCTCGGTGGGGAAACGCTGCTTCCTGGCGGATTTGCATCCCAAGCCCTAAGTCAGCAGTATGGGCTTTTGTGTGGTAGGGTGCCCCGGCTTGTTGGAGTGAGTCATCATTCAAATAGTCACCGGAGCAAACGTGCTTGTCCAAACAAGAGGAGCTCTGCGGAGGCACCCGAGCAGGCTATTGGAAAGCGAGTTATGCATCTCTGAGGTAGACGGCAAAGCGCTCTTTGTTTTACCACATGTAGGTCTCCAAACTCGAAAACCTTACGCGTTAGTCCCTGTGATAAGACCGACTTTCTTGCTGCCTGAAACAAAGCTTGCTTCCTGTCCTCCGAATTCAGATCCTGTCATGTTGGAGGGAAAAGGGATTTGGGCTGGGGGGACATATTTTCCTTGCTGGGTCCCAGAACAAAGGCCGCTCTGGAAAAAAGCCTGCCATGGTGCCTCCTTCTCACGGGTGGAAACCTCAGCTGTGCATCTGAATTGTTAGTGGTGAAATTTAGTGCCTAGGATGCTCCAGTTGTTTGTTAGACTAGGAAGATCAACTCTCCATTAAGATTACTTTTTATTTTTTTGCTAGACTTGTTTTTTCTTCTGCTAAATGCATTTCAAGATCTTGACCAGCAATTCCAGGCTTCTGTTTGTTTTGCTCCTTTGGTTTCAGCTGGCTTTGCACGGAAAAGGGTGCAAGTGGCTCTGCAGGAACGGCATGCGTTGTTAGGAGGCTTATTTGTACTGAGCTACGTCTTCAGTTTGGAGTTTTCAGACTCTCCTGCGCTACTAATCCGTGGCTTGAGTAGGAACAGTTTGATGTGTGACTTCAGTGAGTCACCTGCTCCGAAGTCGGAGGCAGCCGCCAGCCCTGCCGACCCGCGCACGTTCCGACCCCCTGCGCAAACCAGCGGGCAGCACACGGGCGGGGGTTATCCCGAGCAAGGGCACCTCCATCACGTGCCGGGCCGGGGCTCCACTCTGCGAGCAGCCTGTCTGTCGCACAGGGAACCGCTGGAAGCCTGTGGGGGGAAAGCACTATCATCCCAGCCGCGGTCTGCCTCCTGCCGTGGTCTTACCCTGTCGTCTTTTATGCGATTCCTCCCCAAAATGCCCTTCTGGGCTGCAGAGAAACTGTCTGACTGACAACCACCGCTTTTTTTGGTTCTCTTGCTGTTGTGTTGGCGTTGAGTGAGTAAGCGTTAACAAGCCGCCTGGCCTCTGGCTCCACCACCGAGTAGAAAGCATTGCGGTGACACTGTTCTGGCTTTGCATAATGTTTTTCTTTGTAATGGGCTCCTCTGTCCTTGGGCTTCGTGCGTCTGTGTGTCTGGCTATCGCAGCGTTCGCCTTGGCGGTCAGAGGGCAGACACAGCGTTAGGGCAGGTGCAGCCCAGGCACTGGGCTGCCGTACCTTGTTGGGTCTGCCTAGAGCCGCTCCAAAAACTCAAGGTCAGGTGGCCCGCGGCTGCGTCGCTGGTCACAAACCGCTGGCACGGTGACGTGTGGGTGCCGGTGCTGCCTGGGGGTCCCCGGGCTGCGGGGGCTAGGTGGTTACGTGGCTGGTGGAAGGTGGTGCAGCTGGTGAGAGGCCGGGAAGAGAATTCTGCCCCGCTCTTGCACAGAGGACCAAATAAACTCTTGCTGGCGAGGTCCTGCCGCTCTGGCCCTGGCAGTAGAGCCTGGGTGTTGGTGACCGCCCGGCCCTCGGCATCGTCGGGTCCGGGTGCTCGCGGCCTGTCAGCAAGGGCCCGTTCCGCTTTTGACTGTGAACCGTGCTGCTTGAAAGTCGGAGCAAGCACGTCTGGACGCAGGCTGGGCCACCGCGGTGAAAACTGCCCCTCTGCAATGCAGCGCCCGTTTCAGGTGACGTTCCCCTCTGAATTTGTGGTGTGAGCTCTCCGGTTTCGACTTTGAGCTCGTGTTTTGGGAATCCTGCCGTGGAGTTAATTGGCCTCGTTGCTGGCAAATCGTGAGCCAAATGTGTACACGGTTTAGTGCAACAGCTTCCTATTGACAACGCTTTTGGAGTAGCTGTTGTTTATAAAGCGAGGGATTTCCAGCTTTGTTTTTCTTCTCTCTCCAGTGCAGGGCAAACTCTTGGAACTGAATTTCTCATTTTCCCACTGCTTGATAGTGGTTGTTGGATTCTGCTGCTGTTGGTTCAAACCCACAGGCCAAGGGAGGACTGAGCTCTGTGTGTTTTAAATGTTTCTAAAGCTATGTGCAGTGTAAGTCCTCTGAGGATGGATGGAATATGGGTGACAAAAGGCGAGTGAATGGGAAACACCGAGACCTCCAGCTGAACACTTACAGCTTGGCTCTGTGTGTGATACTGGCGGTAGTGGGAAGGTCTTGACACAGACAGGCTCCGCTTGTATTCTAGCTGGATGAGAAATTTAGGTGATGCGGGAACAAGAGGAAGAAAGGACAGAAAACAAGTGTATCCATCCCTGCTGTTTGGTCTGTGTGTGTTGTAATGCAGGCTGTACGGCATGAACAGTGTGAGCGATGCCATACCGCTGTCCTGTGTGCTGGGACTCACGTCTCTGTTTCTTAATTCAGGTGCTGCGAGAGCGTTGCAAAAAGCTTTTGGGGGAATGAAGGACTTTGGGACATCATCTATCAAGATGATGTGTACAAAGTACCTTTTCATAACATTGCCAAGCCAGTTCTGCCTGGGTGAGTGAGGGTGAGGGCCTCTCTTCGCACGGTTGGGCTGCTTTCCAAAGTATTCCGGTCTCATGCACGCATATGAGAATTTAAAAAAAAAAAAAAAAAAAAAAAAAAACCAAAAAAAANAAAAAAAAAACAACCCAAAGAACAACCCAAAAAAACCCAACCAACCAACCAAAAAAACCCCTGAGCATCTTCTGGTGATATTACTGTCATTACTCGGCTAGTAGTTTTTAGAAGTTGCAGTTTAAGTAGCTCCCGAATTCTGTCCTCTCCTGCGATGTGTTTAAAAATGACCCCAGAATTAATGCCAAACGCAGTAGTTGGAAGTCAGGTTGACTGACGCCTTCGGCAACCAGCTCAAGATCAGCAAGATACTCGGTTGCTGTTCAAGCTGATAGTGCCGGAGAAATATTTAGCACATAGGTGACACCTCTAATCTTTAAAGCACTTCATAAACATTGGCTAATCCCACAGTGCAGTTCTTGGTTGGCAAGCTATCTGTCTTCCCTGGAGAGAACAAATGGCTGAAGGACTATGTGAAGTTGCAGCACAAGGCTGCGATGGGGCTTGAATTTCGATATTTTTTTTTTTTTTTTTTTTAAGTATAATCCAAGGGACTAGATCCGCTGCTTCTGTAACCTGAAGCACGTGAACTGCACATGCTTCGCCCATACCTGGAGCGGGGCTTCCCCGTCCTTGTTCACGGGACGCTGGGCCGAGCTGCGCAGCAGGGCGAGGGAGGAGCAGGATAGTTGTTTTTAATTCGGTGGGCACGCTTGCCTTCCACTCTTCGTTAGCTCTTCCTCTGCCTTTCCCGAGGGCCCCCAGCTTGGCTCTGGGGCCTTGCCAGCTGCAAGGCTGGCGTTTGCTTCCCTGCTGCTTCTGGACAGCACGCCTTTCCCCTTCAGCGTGCCCCGGGGCGTGACTGGGCAGATGGGGTGAGGTGGTACCTGTGTACCAGCCGCGCAGAAGGGTCACGAGCGGGTGGCGTGGGAGTCCCGAGAAGGAAACGAGCTATGGCAAGCAAAACCTGCTGTCTTCCCAAGAGCGTAGAAGGCTCCCCCATCTGTGTGCCAGGGCTGCTTTTGTTTCCTCTTCACTTACAGTTTTCTTAGTGGGCCGCAGAGGGTTCAGCGGGAATAGTGGAAGTGACCTCGGAATTGCAAAATCAGCCTAACTTTTCCAGTTTTCTTTTCTGGAGTTTGAGGTGTGTGAGGGTGAAGAAAAGCAACTGCTGGAGACAGCTCGGCCCCAGGAAACGTGATTGGAAAGACGGTAGCTATACACGTGAATCTTCAGCTGTGCGGTCACTACTGGCTGACGGAGTGGAAGAGATCTGGAGCAGTGCAGAGCGTCGTAGGCTCTCATGACGTTAGCGTGAGTACGAACGAGCAACGAGATAACTTCAGATGTCAGCAGTTTGTTTTCTAGGAGGCGGTTAGCTGCCAGCTTTTGAGCAACTCCTTAGAAGAAGGTGCCTAATGTAAGAGTGAACTTGTTTGTTGGCATGGACTCAAGTCAGCCTTCGATTCACTGACTCCATGACGGATGCTTTCTAGGGCCTTTGGGGTCAGACTGCCCACGCGTCCCTTCCTTCTCAGCCTTGGAAGGTTTCTGGTTGTCTGGGGCTGCATGTGTGCCCACAGGACACATTGAGAGCCTCAGCCCGAGATTTCATTTTAGTAAGAATGATAGCCAGAGTTCCTGTAAGCTCTCGCTTGCTCTGCAGCTGTGATAGATGCGCTTACGAATTCATGTAGGTTGGAATTTCGTCTTTCGGCAAGCTGCCTTGTGCACCTGTGATGCACTTTAGATCCCTGTTTGATAAAAAGCAAATGAGAAGTCAGAAGTCTAATTAGAAGTCATTGGGGAAATATTCTGAAACCACTAACGTAGTTTTGGAAAACTTGTCCTTCATTTCGCATGTCTGTGGAACATATTTTCTCCAGTGAATCGTTATTGTACTCAATACGAAGGATGGGTCAGTGGTTGAGGTTGCAGGAAACTTTTTTACACAGGCAGCGGCTACGAGCCGGGCTCGGCCACGGCAGCATGTTCTGCTGCAGCTCTCGGAACAGTCGCAGAGGATTGCTGGTCTGGGGGTGCTTCAGATCTCTGCAGTGGTTTTTGATTGTATCTTTTCAAATTGCCGACCGGCAAGGTCCAATAATTGCATGCAAGCGTTGCATTACTACTTCTTTAAGACGAACTTCATTCGGAAAAAAAAAAAAAACGGATTTCCTTTCTGATCGCCTTTCTTTCCTTCCCTACATTTGGTAGTAAGGTATGGTAGTAAAAATGCTAAAACCTGAATTAATTCCAAACCTCCAAAACTACGTATTTGGGGGCTTAAAGCTAACCTATCCTTACAGCACTGCTTCACTTTCATCGTCGTTCAAGTCATCGTGTGGTGTCAAACTTGCTTCTGTTTCAAAGGACTTGAAGGACGAGAGTTACGTTTTGCAGAGATTTGGTGTCAGGCACGTGTGTTGTAAGTGGAAACAATTTTGAGTGTGTAGCTTCTAAGTATACTTGGAGTGAGATGAGTTCAGTGTAACAGTTTGACCTCTGTCTAAAGTGCATGAATTTTTTCATATGGACAGAACGTGTAGGTAAGAGAGCTCTAGGGCAGCGTTGGCAAAGCTGGTTGGCATTCAGGTCTAGGAACTGATGTTAATTTCTGTTCTGTAAATGAAATTTTGTAAGCCCTTAGCTGGTAACCGATGATTTCCAATAATAGGCAACCTCGCTTGGACCTGTGCCGTTCTCTCTGTACGCCTGCTCCATATGACCTGTAGTGTTTTGAGGATGGTGTTAACGGGTGACTTGCTGGTGATCCCTGTAAGGTAGCAGTGCTACATCCGATACCGGGCTGTGCAGTGGCCACGAGGGAGATGACTCAATGGGATGGCTGGGCAGATGCTTATTGCACTGATAAATATTTTAAAAGGCAGTGGCCCATAGTGGTAGGTGTCCAGGCTGATGAGCCTTGTGCTTGATTTTTTTCCAGGGAGCCTCAGATTATCCCGAGAACCTACTGTTGCGTGGGAAATGATGTGCTTGTAGAGCGGATATGTCTGAGGACATAGCTCTTGTGGCTGGCCAGGAAAAAAGATTCAGTTAGTGAGGTGGCTCTGTCTTGACTTAACGCTTTGGGCGGCTGTGCTGCCCTGGGAGTGGGAGTCGGGCGACGGAAGGGACCCGTCTGTGCGTCTGCTGTTTTCCTTCCGATCCCACCCGAGTATGAGGGCACGTTGAGTTGCTGTTGATGTGCCATGTCTCTTTGTGGCTAGGTAATGACTGACTTTCACTTAGGCTTCTTTGGTCTCTAATGTATTAAATTGTCTGTGGGTGGTGGAGCCACAGGCTTGAAAACTTTGAGAGGGAAAACTACTTATCGTTTAGTAAGCTCCTAAATCCCTGGGATTTTTGTTGTATTCATCTTGCCGATTTCCTGCCATCTTCATTTCCTCCCTTTTAAATTAGACCGAAGAAAATGTGCTGAAGAAATATCTCATCCCGATAGAATGAATAAATCAGGTGGCCGGCTCGGCAGATAACTTCATTAAAGTAGTAGCCATGGGGAAATTTGCTTAGCGGTAGCTTTGTGTGCTGACAGCACGCTGCGCAGCTAACTCCAAGATGAGTGGCTTTCTCCAAAGTGAATGGAGACCTGACTAGTTCCAAATTTTGTCAGCCGCCGGAATGGTCTCCTGTAGCTTGTAAAGCTGCCATGTCCTTACCTCATTTTTGGGTGATCATTGGTGAGATGCTCTGAAAACCCAGGTTACTGCCTGGGCTGAAGCTGCGGAGGCAGCACCTCTGGGTTTATTCTGCTTGGATTGGAAAAGTAACCGGTGAAACCTTCTGCCGTGCTTTTGGCACCGGGAGGAACCAGCAAAGCAGCCGCGTAGGATCTCAAAGTATAGGAGTTTACCTTGTTAACTTTGTTAACTGCAAGGGCAGAAAAAGTGAAGGATTTCTTTGACTTCCAGGTTTTTAGAGAGCAAAGCCAGTATTTCAGAAGTTATTTGAAACTCTGAAGATTAGACACTTGCCTTAAAACGGAGAAATAGCTGACTTTTTGCCAAATGATTGAGCTGCAGGCCGTGTGGAGGAAGCGGGCATTCGACAGCAGAAACTGGAGCACTACCCGTGTGCTTGTTGGACACAGACCTCTGGTTCACGTTGAGGTGCTTGTATCGGAGAGAGACTTAACTGGCGGTGCTAGGCAGATGGAGTCTCATCACGCTCCAAATATTTTGGCTTAAATCTTAAAAGTCATACGTAAGACAGTGCTTCTCCACGTACCTGTTTTTTCTCTTGTTTGTTTATTTAAAAGCTGGCTTTTAAGGGTTTCCTCTCCTTTCTTAACTCTCCTTAAGCAAAATGCTGTTGCACGGCTTTGATTTGCTACGAGGAGAAAAACCAAATTACTTCTGCTCTTAAACAGCTCGGCCCTTTTCTTCAGCATCCTGCTCTCGTGGGAAGAGCAAATCTGGACGCAGGGCAGAGGAGCGTGCTTTCGGAGTGTCTTCCAACTCGGAGCTTGCGTGGGGTTCGTTGGCTGCACCCGAGGCCATCCGTCGTGGGTGAACAGTGGTACCCCGTAGGTGAGTGAAAGGGAGATGGGAAACTGCATTTACGGCAACACCAGAGATCAGCCATCTCCTTGAGCCTCGGGGCAACCGTGAGTCCGGCTTCTGAGAGTGCCCTAATAGCTAAGCTACAGGCTAATAAGGGAGGGGGTGCGCTACCTCTCATGTTGAAACTGGGGTACTGTGTAGGAAGGAACGTAAGATTTGTATCATCAAAGGCTGAATGCAAGAGGGAACATGATTTCATAGCCTAGTGATGAGGGAACTCCCCTGGGAGGGGATAGGCATCGGTTTCCATCTGTGCTCCAGGGACTGTTTATGTATTTTGTGTTGAGAATTGCTGGATAAAGCACACCTAGAGCTGCAGTCTCACTGAGAAGCCAGCGAGTTTCTGAGGAATAACTGGAGGGCGTGCTGGGGTGGCCAACTGTGTTTCACCGCCGTCGTGGCTCGCTGCACTTGTCTTGTCTCTGTGGACTGTTGTTTTTAGGACAGGGACCTTGGTTATTTACAGGTGACTGCAAGCTGCTGAGTTCCTGCAGCTTAGTGAATTAATACATCTCCACTGCAAGTATTAACCAACCACAGGAGTACTACGGGTCTTCTGCAAGGAAAGTACAACAAAGTCTGACCTCTTTCAGACAGCCGAAGGTGTAAAGATGATGTGGTGTGTTAGCCAACTTTTACCAGAAGATGAGGTAGTTATCAGGTGCTATGAGGTGACAAAGGACTAGTTTTGTTTAGATCTCATGATTAAGAACCTTCCTTTCACTTCTGACTTAGTAAAGTATCTAAATTGCTTAATGAGAGAGTAATACGAAAAACTAGCAAGGTAGGAAGCATGGCTTCCAGTAAAGCTTAAACCACAAGGAGTTTATCAGAACCTGGGGTGGGGCTAATCGTGCTACGTATTTATTAGTAAGGAAACCAAAAAAGGGGAGGCACAGCCCAGAAGACAGAATATCTTTTAAATTTTTCAGGCATTGGTTTGTAAAAGGTGGGAAAAGGTAAGCCAGTTGATCGCTCAGTGAGGTGTACAGAACTAACTGCTTGCTCGCTATCAGGAGTAGAAGCTACAAGGGCGTTGTTGCATAAAACAAGCCTATTCCTGTAACATTTTGTTTAGATAAAAGATATAAAGAACCTTAAGCAGTAACCTGCAGTTACTTAAAAGTGCTCGGTAACTTAATGAACCTTTTCTGTTTGGCTGCCTGGTCAGCCAGTTCAGTCGGTAAGGTGCGCTAAGGCGAAGAGTGACGCGTTACCCCGACGGCAGCAGGATATAGCACAGTACAGGAACGTGTGCACGGGTTTATGGTACGTGAGCTTTGCATCTGAAACCTCCTGTTGGCTCGCTTCGAGACGTAGGCTCTGCGTGGAAGCGAGGGCGCAACAGGCTTCCTTGCGCAGCGCCGTTGGTCCCTGGTGCTGGCTGCTGGCCAGGCTGGTTGGTCCTCGCTCTTCATAGCCAGACCTCTTCTGACGGAGACTCTGATCTCTGGCAGATATTCTATAATTGGGCATTAGCTGGCAATGCCAGCTTTGGCTAGACCACCAGCAGACTGTTGGGCAGGGAAGTTGTTTTGATTAGATGCATCATCTTCGTCTGTGGAGGGATGAGTGTTTTACCAGCAAACACCAGTCACCCATCGAGAAGACTGTCAGCTTGTGCGAAAGAGGAAGGGTCTGAGCTTTATATAACCAGATCTGTTGGCTCAAAGACTTTGCAGAAACAAATTTTGCGACTGAGCTAGAGGCTAATTACAGCAATATGTCTGCTGGCATTCAGTAATGAATCGGAATATCTTTGGATCCATCCATATGCTCTCTTCATTGCGTTACTTTTCGACAGACCCGAATGCAATTGGGGAGGGGTTTTAGGAGGGTGTGTGGCATGGGAGAGATTCCAGCGTACCTCCTGTTGGGGCGAACTTGCTGCCTGTCTGCCAGACTCCCTGCAGAACGGCAACGCAGAGAGCTGGGCCTACGTAAGGAGGTGGTCTGCTCGTGTGCCGATACGTTTGAGATCATAAAATGTGATGGGATCGTTAAACCAAGTCGGCATGGGTAGCTCAAAAGCTCATTATGTAACCCCTAGTAAAGAACGGGCCGTGTGTAGGATCGCGGTGGCGCTTAATCTTTGTAAATTAATTTCCTTCAACAGCCACTGCAAAAACTCTGATCTGTAACAGTATATCTGCGCTTCTTGACTGTAGCTTTAGAAGCCTAGGAAAGCACGCGCGTAACGCAGAGCTCATCCTATTTTCAACCGAGCCTTGCGCTGTTTTCTTTTTTTCTCCTTGGGTAAATAGCTACAGCTCTTCAGCAAACCCTCCGTCGGCTCTCCGAGGCAGGGAATGTCTTGTCATGTTCGCAGAAGTGCGCGAGTCTACCACCGTGACGTGCATCTCTTCGGATACAGTAAGAGTGGGACAGAGCTGAAAACCTGCCTCAAATATCCCCCGCTTCACGATTCGGTGACTAGGAGGTGGCCCTACAGCACAAAGACTTGGTACATTTGAGGTGGTTTAGGTCTTGCTTTATGCTTTTTATGACTCTTACCCGGTTGTTTTGTACCGCAGCTGCTAAGTTATCGGTGCTGTTCATCCTCCTTTCTCCACACCTCTGCAGTGATGTACAGCTGAAGCAGGGATGAGTAATGCTTTTTTAAAGAAGCGTTACTCTAACCTTTGATGCTGGATGCGTAGATTGAACATTTTAATCTCTAGATTTTCCATTGCATTGGGATGACTGTACATTCCTATCAAATGATTCATGCGATTAACATAACTTTTCTATGAACCAAAATATCTCTTCGGCTCCTCAGAGCAAAAGGGATCTAAAGCACCAGCCCAGATGCGTTGCTGAACGCTCCGTTTGTGTTCTCCACAGCCGAGTGCTGTGTACAAACAGGTTGGAGAGTAAGGCTGTCCTTCTTCTCCCCCTACCAAGTGCACTTAGTTCCCTCACATTCCATTTCACTGACGTTGGAAAGCTTTTTTCTGTCTTTTTCCCCAGAGGGACTAAGCAGAACTGTTTACCCTCAGCTAGCCAGCTTCCCCTCGGACAGACGAAAGCAAGAGTTCTTGAGTACGGTGAGATGAGCGTGACGGAGGGAGGAGAGCAGAGCATGAGCAGAGAGACTGAGTAGAAGCCGTGGTGTTTGATCCTCATCTTACGAGGTGCTGTGCTGCCGTTCCTCTTGCTTCAACAGCTATTCTGTCAGCTCGCTGGGTTTCCACGGGCTAAGCACACAGGCTGGTTTTGCATTTAACCATAGGACTGCGCTTGAGACTCTGCGTAATGGCTTGTGCGGGTTTGTGATTGAGTGCCATTCTCGCAGCTTGGTTTTGTCCCTTGATAGTTGTTCTTCGGACGGTGTTGCAGCTTGCAAAACATGCTACCCAGAAACGAGGCGTGTTCCGTGCTAGCAGGCGCAGCTCAGGCTTACAGCTGCCAGCGTCAGAGCCCGTGTTGCAGCGGTATGATTGAGAGATGATTGTATCCTGGGAGGTTTGCTGGAAGATCATTCCAGGCTGTTCCTCGAGTCTTGCTAGCGTGTTTTTGTTTTTCTTGGTCGTTGTAAAGCTCTGCTCAATGTACACCATCTCTTCTTAGAGCCACTTGCCTGTCTTGCTTGTTAGCAGCTGCGTCTTCCTACTCACGGAGCGCTGTGCTCGCTCACCGCCTGGTTTGCAGTTGTTTTTATGTGCACCCACAGCCTCTTGCCATCGTGATCTGTGCACTGGGAAGCTGTGGTCCATGGACTGGTTGTTCCTGAACAGTAAGCTGGAACATGATTTCAGCTTGGCAGGGTTTCAATATCCTGTGCCCATCGGTAGCTTTGAACTTCCCAGCCTGTAGCGGGTGTTGTGTACGCAGTGACGAGCGTAGCTCGTATTCTGCTCTTCTGATGACATTTAATACCGCTATCTCCCCTGGCTCCAGTCGCTGCCGTGGCTATTGCAGTTGAACACGCTTTGGCTACATCGCTCCAGACAGCTGACCCTAAAGCTAGACGCACCTGCGTGAGGATGAGAAACTGTACCATTTAAACTTGAACTCCTCTTAATGTGACTTCAAATTTTAAGCATTTCCAAGTAGTTAATCCTGCTGGAACAGTAGGTCTGTCTTTTGCAACTCCCTGGGATACGCAGGCCGTTTGTGGGATACGATGGTGCAGCTAATTACTTTATAGTTTTATAGTTTGACCTTGGAGCCTGACGGTGGTGTCTGGGTATGAGAAGAGGAACGTGATGTGTAGCGAGTGGAAGCTGTAGCTTGCAAGAAACCCGTTTTTGTAGAGCCTTGCTGACAGGAGTGACTTACTTCCTAGCAGGCTTGTGGTTTCTTTAGAAGGTGCACGTACTGGCCCTAGCCTGTTAGAGTTATCTCGGATGTCACTGTTATTCTCTTTGCTTGGGAAGAGGTTTCTTGAGGCTTTCACGGCCACTCCTGAGTCCCGTTGGCCTTGGCGGAGATGGTGTGACTTCTGGTAAGGAAAGTAGATGTCGCTTTTCATACTCTCAGCCCGTTGAAGAGTGCGAGTAACCCCTTGACACGGACGTTTCTAAACCTTAGGCCCTTGAAAGAAAACCAAGCGTGGCTGACTTGGTGAGGAAGGGGAAGTTGTACTTCTGCTGACTATCGCAGTTTGAAATACCCTTAAGCTTTGCACGATCTTCCATCCACGGGGCAGACGCTCGGGAAAAATGCCTGTGTTGAAAGGGATTTTCCTGGAAAGATGATGGCACATGCTGCGGCTGCAGGAGCAGCACCCCCTCACGCACGCTTGGCCGGAGCAGAACCGAGACTCTGCGTGTCCGATGCAAGCGTGCACGAATGAGGCTGCTGAGAGCGGGTCGGCTTCCTGGCCTCTGTGTTCCCGTTGCGTACTCTGAAACAAGGTAAAAAGTAGTATTTAGGCACATACGGTGTTTTCCTCCTCCTTCCAGTGGCTGGCATCTTCCTGCACCCTGCCGCTGGGCTGAATGGTGCTGGGCTTGGGCTAAATAAGCCCAAGGTCTATTTTAGCACTGCCTTTTCATCTTACCTGGTTAGGATTTTGATGTGTGGTTTTAAATTTACTTGGACGTGTCCAGGGGATAAGAGATTAGCTGGTCTGCATGGAAATACATTTGTTGGGATTTGCGGAGGTAGGGGGCAGAGCGGGAGGGAAGGAATAGTATGTTGCCTTGGAGGCTTCTTCACAGCCTGGGTGTTTCTCAGGATGGTCTCTCTCTTCCCAAGAAGAGATATTGCAGCCGAAATGCAAACTCCCTCTAGCGTCAAGGGCAGCGATGGTTGTTGGTGTTACTAGTCTTGCAGTTGGTAAATAAGCTTTTCTTTTCATCTGCATTTAAAGAGAGAAAAAATAAGGCACTGTCTCGCAAGGCCAATTTATTTTCTTGCTGCTATATTTCAAGTTAATAGAAATCTCATTTATCTGCTTCTGGTAATATATGTCCCTGGAGAGCAAGGTCATCACAAACGATAGAAATGAATGAATAAGGGAGATGGGAAATGTGATCGGAAATTCCTGCAGGCTCGCTCGTCTTGCACCCTCCATGTGCCAAGGGAGGCTGTATTTACGTCACTGTGCCTTACGTAAGGATCTATAATGTGATAGCTCCTGAGGTTGTGTGGGTCTTAGGAGGCTCCTGTGTAATTGGTTCAGTATGTGCTCAGCAGAGAGCTACATGGCACTTACGTACGGCTCTGCAGCCGCACGGAAAGATTCTGTGTTAGGGAACCTTTGTGCAGCTCTAGACTTCTTTTTTTTTTTCCTTTAATACCACCATTTTCTCTGGTGTTACGGCTGTTTCGGGCATCTTGGCCTTTTAGTGCATGCTAGGTTAAAAATGCTAAAGAGCGGAAGAATGCAGTTAACTTGTAAATGAGCTACCTGAGGCCAAGTAGTCAATGTTTGCGTGAAATGTTGCTATCAAGTGCGAGTAAGCAAGATGCTGTGTTTGGGTTGCCACACACTTTTCCCATACTCTCCTGTACGGCTGCCATACGTATCCTGCCCAGTACTGGTAAATCGCTTGTTAAATCAACTTCCTACCTTTTTTCATCACGCGCTTCAGAAACAGTGGTGCGTTTTGGAAATGCCTAGAGCAACGTGCGTATCGCCAAATAAGCAGAATTACAAAACTAAGAGGCTCGAAGCAGAAGAACGTTTCTTAGCTGTAGAATATGGCCTCGTAAATAAAAACAGATCTAACTCTAATTGTGCAAAGTCAAGCTTCTTAAAACCAGACCTGGTATCTGCTCACATTTTTTTGTGATTGAGCTAAAGCTTTCCAAGTTGGTTAGAGCGCTGGAAAGAGGATTTCAGAAACTCTTTTCAGAAGGAGATGCCTCGCAATGATCCCGATCGCTGCTCAGACCAGGTAGCGCTGGCGGTCTGTGCTTGGTTATTTGCAGGCCTTATGGCATATACTGTGTTTGGGTTACCTGAGCTTAGTCTTAAATAAGCGGGAGGCTGTGCGTGCTTTGCTGCAAATGCAGTTGTCTGCTTGCTGGCTAGCATTAGGACGTGATCACCAACAAGTGAGCTTGCGGCTGTTCGGCGGGCGCTGCTGTTCTTGACATTTATGTAGTGGTCTTGTGATATTCCAGGTTTAGAAGGCAAGCAGCTTGTTTTACTGCACGTGTCATTCGATATCCATACAGTATGAGCTCCTCACTAAAATCCCCTCTGACTGTACAGCGCAAAGGGGACGAGTACTTTGAAGCGTTGGAGCTCGAGGGCTAGGTAGCGTGTAAAAAAAAAAAAAAAAAAAAAAAAAAAAAAACCCCCNCGGTGTGCTGGCATTGTTTCTGGCAAGGATGGAGTGGGCTTGCTCCAGAACGGAGATCTTGCCCTCAAGCTGGGACTCCGGTAGTCCTTACAGTGAGAACGAATCGCTTCAAAGCTCGTGTATGTACTCTTATTAATTTTGTTGTGCTTTACAGATGTGCAGGAATATGAAAAAACTGCTTTCTAAGTGGCATAGTGATGAATAAAGAACTTGGGTAGAATTGGCTTGTATAGGAAAAATTCTCTTCCCTGGACAATAGCCGACTGAGCCGTAGCCACGTCGGCTTGCCCAAATCTTCTATAACATTCCCAACTGCGGGAGACATTTGTCCTGCAGTTTACATTGCTCACACCAAAGTTTTTGGGCATGATGCTGAGCATTTGTCCTCTCTAGATTCCCCCAGTACGCGTGCAAAATGAGAGATAACTGCTCCTTGCTGTTGGAGTACCCTTGCCCAATCCCATCACTGTCCCAGAGTCCGTGCAGCTGACCTCCAGTCTCAATCGATAGCCTCATATGTGCAGAAGGGAATTCCTATGCCCAGAAGCCCCTCCGATGCGCTTAGCGTCAACAGTTGCTGCGCTTCTAAAACGGATCGACGGGAGCTAATCTCTAACCTGCTTTCTGCGTTAGTTCTTCATTAGGTGAATCCAGCCCAAAACATAGGAGTAGCTGTGTTACCTTAGACCGAGGCTTCACGTCCCTCCGTGTGCTGCGCTCCTTGAAATTACCCCCGAGACAGACTTTACCTACTTGATGTCATCTGCCTTCCTGGCTGTGGCCGGGACTTTGGTACCTCTCTTCCACTGCAGCACTGACAACAACCACGGAAAGGTTAGATGTCCTTCCTGGGAGCTGGCCGTGCGAGGGCTACAGAGCCCTCAGAATAATGCCAACGTGGGTGCGATGCATCAAACGCGAAACTGAATTCCTGAAAATGCTCTTTCTGCGGGCCGGCGAGGGAGAGATTTTATTTTTCTCTTGGATTCCAGGGTGAGGTGGGCTACGTAAGTACGGTGTGAGAGGGACAGACAGGGCGCGCTCTGTTCGGTGGTCCTCGCACGCAGAAGGCAGCAGGACAGACTGAAACCTTTATTTGAATGAAGTAGGGGCGATGGTGATCTGTTCCTGTTCCATATATAGTACCTTTCTGTGCTGCCATTTTCAGTTAAGAGTTCTTTTAAAAAAAAAAAAAAAAGTCTTGTAAGGAAAATCAAATCCTGACTTGGCAGCCTGTCTGTCTAATCTTTGGTAAATGCAGATGTGCATCTTGGAACAATTTACTCCTGGTTGTGTTTAGGGCTACCAGAGTGACTGTTTATTCCCACATATGGAGCATGGTTTCAGAAGGTAATTTAAACAAATGGAGTGCCACTTCCAATTTTTCAGGCTTGTAGTTTAGGAGCCAAAACTGTTCTCCTGGCTCCAGCTTGCCCACCCTGGCTGTATCGGTTCCCACATGGTCTGCCAAGTTTGCAGGGAACCTTCTGTGGTCCCCATCCCCTTCTGAGGAGGCAAAAATCCCTTGGCCAGGAATGGCTTGAACTTTGTTTGGACGTGAAGCGAGGGCAGGGGTGTGCAGGCGTTGGGCCGCCGGGCAGCCCGAGGTAGCCAGCCTGTGAGTCCGTAGGGAAGGCCCCGTCTGGGGGGATGCATGGAACTCGCCCGCTTCGTCCACGTTTCTGAAGTCGCAGAGGTTGCACGAGCTTCCAGCTGCGCCTTCTGCTTCTGTCACGGCTCGTTGAGTTTGTTTTGAAATAGTAGTTTAGCTGCGTAAGGGTGCTAGCACATGCCACTGCGTGCTGGGATGTGCTCTGCAGAGGGAAGCCTCTGGCTAGCACTGGGTACGGTCAAGCAGGGCATCGGTTCCTGGTGGAGCACCGTAGGAAGGGTAGTTTGGTAGCAGAAAATGCCTGTTTTCTATGTGGTGCGTGGCCAGCAAGAGTTTGTAGAAAATACACCTCTGTGTCTTGTGGCCGTTTGAACGGGAGAGTTTCCTTAACACGTGGTTCTTTTGCTTTTACGTGCATCTTGCTGTCTGGTAAGATCAGGGGTAAGAAAAGCAGTTCAATGGCTGCATCAGTTTGCTCTCGTGAAAGTAAATATTTTCAGTCTACTAAAGAAAAGCAAAATGTCTTGTCAGCTTCCTGGTGCAATTACGACTGACCTGTTTGCTGTGAGAAATAGGAAATACAGTGAAATGGGAAAGCCGCCGTATATTTAGATCGTTTAAACTCAACACGTGGAAGGGAGCAATACTTACTGTACAGTCACCTCCCCAAGGATGCACAGTGGTTTCCCAGACGCTTGCAACGCTCATCGACCCACCTTTTCTTCTGTATTGCTGTTCTGCTTGAGGATTCCTTCAGTCGTAAGTGCCTGCTGTCTGACCAGCATGCTTTATACGTAAGAAAAAGCTGAAGTACTGAAAATTCAGACACGCAAAGTTGTGTGTTGCAGGCTTGTTTTAAGACCCCGAAATGGATCTGTAGATTGGCTTTATTTGTTTGGGTTTTGTTTTCTTGCAGTTTCTGCGCGCATAAAAGAGGCTTTGTCCTCTGTCGGGCCCTGCATTTCACATGTACAAGGAGAGGCATTGAGCGAATTCCAGGCTGCGGCTTTGCTTCCACGTGCCCCTGCTGCATTTACCTGTATTTAGTGCACGTCTCTGACTCAGTGTTTACTCTTCAGTATTTAAACATTCCCTAGAAATTAAATCTTTTAAGAACATTATTCTTCACACCAAGTGCTTGTAGAAGCCCAGTTGTGCAATGCCTACGCTCGTGTATTGGCTGCTGTCTTACTCCCTCAGAACAGGATTTATGGTGGCAAAGCAAAGCAGCAGCCACAATTAGAATTTCGGTACTACGGCGCTGAAGTCTGCTTTCAAAATAGCAGTGTCTCTGTGCTCCAAAAATACTCCGTTGTCCTCTGCTTTAAGTTTTAGAGCTGGGGTGCAGCGACAGCTCTTTGTCACGCACGCGAGGACTGTGTTGGTGCCGAGGGCACCAAAGGTTTTTTCCCCTCAAAACTCTCCGGACAGCCAAGCCCTTGGCTGCTGCCCGTCTCCTGCTTTGGCAGCCGAAGCTGCTAGCTCGTTGGAATAGAGCAACGCGTTTGATTCACGTAGATGGAGCGGCAGTGATGAGACCGTGACATCCATTGCCGCTTGTGATATTTTTTTTTTTGTCCCTTTGCCACGTACTGTCGCCAACCTGTGGCTAATGGCTGTGGGTGATACTCAGAAAGCGGTGGGTGGCTTGGGTGTTCAGTGTGAAGCTCTGGAATTGTCCCGTCCTCACCTGAATTAACTCCTCTCCGGAGCTGTGTTATGCTTCAGCTTGCACAGGAGGGTGAATGACGACCACGAGATCTGACTTCCCGGGTGCTGGGACCGTTTGCTTCCCTCTTACAAGAGTGCGGGTGGTGGCGATGTCCCCGCTTTGCCAGTAAAGCTGGAAATAAAACCTCCGCTCTGTCCCTTACGATAGCGCTCGACCAGGGCTCTTTCCTCTCTGCGGACAAATGCTTACCTCCTTTGCTTGTTGAGCTGTTGGGAGGACCCCTCAGCTTATCCACCTTCAGAAGGGGAAAATGCGTGTCGTAAGGGCTCTCGCGTGCCGCGTGAGCAACGTGAAGAGGTATCGGGTGTTGCAGAACCGCGGGGTCCTTGAGGACGGGAGATCTGCAGCAGCGCCCTTTGGCTCCAAGGCTCTTTCCTCCGCGATGAAGCAGCGATCAACACCTGGCACGGGCGAAGCATGCCAGCCCACGTGTGAGCCGGGTCCCCCGGGTGGCTTCGGCAGTCTTTCCTCGCTGCGCAGCAGTTGTCCGTCCGGGTGCCGTTTTGCACGGACCGTGCTGTACCGTGCCTCCCCGAGAGGCCGTTGCTGTACCATGTTCTGGCTTTGAAGTAGGTTTTCAACTCCTGAGTGTGGGTGTAAGTCATTTCTACCGATAAGGGAAATCGGATGCCATTGTTGGAAGTGGCTTGTAGGCTCCTCTAGTGTTGTAACTCGGCTCTATACCAGAGTGAAAGGTGATTCTTCAGAAGGCTGGTCCGTGCAGTTACTGCTGTGGAAGGATCTTCTGTCAAGCTGGCTGTGTTATGAAAGAAATTTAAATTTTAAGCTGAACTTTGTGGGTTTTGGGGAGAGAAGCAAGCTTCCCAAAGCTACAAGAGGCAGGTGCTGCGCTCTGACATCACCGGTGACAATTAGTGGAAGTAACTGTAAGGGTGTTTTTGTCCTCAGCAAGCTATGAGCTTCTCACTTGGTAAGAGTGAGGAAATTTCCGATTTTACTTAGGTATTGCCCCTAGTTTTCTACTGCAGAATGTTGATTTATTTTAAGCCAAATTTTATGATCGAGCATAAGTTGCCAACCACGCGTCGTCCTTTGTGCTTTTGTTCACTCTGCTGAAAGCAGAAGGGTGGAGGCAGCCGGTGGTTCTCCCACCTAACAGGGGGGTTGGAGGGGTCCGGGGAAGATCAAGAGGTTGCAGACGTCAAGCAAGTTGAGCCCTGGCTTTGCTGTTCCTGTTGTGCCCTTGGAGGCTCTCGTTCTCAGCAGCGTCCCCGAGCAGGTCCCTTGCAGGGCAGGGTGGCCGACGGGAGCGGTGGAGGGGGATCCCAGCCGGGCAGTTCCCTGCCTGTCCTGCTTTACGGACAGCTCTACCACCCTGCTGCCTGCTCTCTTCCCGGCTGTGACCGGACCGAGGTTTTAAGGTGACTACTTTTAATATATCTAGTAAGTGTCCTTCTGAGTCAGTGCAAATAATGAGAAATAGATGGGGCGGGGGCACGGGGGAGGCAGCTTTCCTGAAATTTGTGGTACTCACACTGGCGCGGTTTGGTTTACTTCTACTGCAAAGCGTGTGCAAGATTAGGCTGAGGTCGGGGCTATCCGGTGCTTGGACTTTTTTTTTTTTCCCCTTGGTTGCTGAGGGTTAATGTGTCGAAGGCTGCATTCCTTACAGTTTCACTTTTGGCTTCTCTTCCTAAAAATTTCCACTTCATTTCATAACAGTTTTGGAGTGAGGGGTGGTGATACTCTGGAACCTTTGCCGAGTCTGAAAATGTTCTTTTGTGTAATCAGGGGGATGGAGGCAGCTGCGGTTGTGTGCGGGCCCAGGGGAGCGTGGAACAGATCTTCCTGACAATAACATTAACCCTCCCGAAATCAGCTAATTGAGGGATTTTTAATCAACTGAAGGAGTGGAGGTAGTAAGTAGAGGCAATGGTTTCAAGAAGAAAATCACTTTCTTCTGTATTCTTGCGACTGCAATGAAAATTCTGACATTTTAGGGCTAAAAACTTGTGTTGCGCCGGTTTAATTGTTTCTATTCCTCTTTGAGCCAAATGGAGACTAAAAGTTACAAGGTTTTGCAGGCACGTAGTAAACATTATCGATGGGGATAGATAGATACCTGTGGGAGGTAAACTACAGCCTTTCAAGAACTGTTCCGAGCAGGCAGCAGTTGGACTGACTCGTGAGCGAAGCTGCAGCAGAGGTGCTGTGGTTGCCCACCCCTCGCTGCTGGCACCGGGTCCCCTTGCTAGGCTGGCTTTGCACGAGTGAACCCAAGCCGTGGCTTGGGTCTCCCCTCTGGAGGTGCGCAGGTCTGGCACCGCATGGAGATTTGAAGCCGGCGTTCGTTACTTGATGCCGTGCGTATCGGTGCCTTACGTGCAGACGAACACGGGAGTCTTTTGAGCAGAACGACAGCGCTGGCATTGTACTGAAAGTACTTTTGGCGTATCGGTTATAACTCTGCCTCACGAGCTGATAACCTGATCCGGAGAAATCTTTGCTAGGCTCTGCCATGACATGAGAAATCTTTCTGTGGTTCGGCCTTTAATTGGCTTGGATGCTTCAGCAGTTGTTAAAGTCAGCCTGTAGATGTTTGGGGATGGTTTTTGGGCGGGGATTGGAAGAGGACGAGTGGCCCAATGAAAAACTGAGATCTAATATCTGGTGTAGAAGGTAAGAAATGCTTAGCCTTCACGGTGCTTTTTATCGTCAATTTGCTGTGCCTTTCCCGGAGGTGAGCATCTTCTCTCGGCCGGTCCATGCTAGCTCGGTTGTGGCACTAGCGCTCCGCTGCTGCCTGCATTTCTCTCCAAGAAAAGGACCGCTCCCAGCATGAACGTTTATACGGGCAGGAGAAGTTGCCCAAATTAAAGCAGATGTCGAACGGGTTGGCAGCTGCTTGAGAAGACATTAATGCTGACGGGTAGCACGGTCTTGCACACCAGTGGATATTCATCATAGATGCACACGTACGCTGCCCTCAGCGTTTAAGACGCGATCGCGCTGAGGAGCCTGGGAGCCTACGTCTTGAGATGTACCGAGCGGATGGTGCGTTTCATGCGAAGCCGTAAGAAAGCGCCATTTACGAGACATCTTGTGACGGGGCCACTGCTTATTTGTTCCCATAGAAACTGCCATCTAATCATGGCAAACGTATAAAGGCTGTGCTGGAAACGCAGTGTCTAAAAATTTCTGAATACATCATCTAGATCGGGCATTTTGCTTTATCCTTCGCTTTCCTGTCAAAACCGTGGTCCCTTCCCGCTTGGCGTACTCCGGATCCCATAGCATTAACATGTTCGGCGCCTCTCAAAAATAATCGCAGAAATAAATGCGATGCTCTCACCTTCTAATTGTGATCTTAAATGTACCGGGTGAGGGAGCGGTGTTTGCTTACATACAGAAACTGAATGGGGAGCGAGCCCGTCCCCTGGAAGCGCCTTTCGCGCTGCCCGTACCCCGTCGGGGTAACGGATGCGCTCGGCATTGGCGCGCTCTGCAGCTGGGCAGCCCTGCTCGGCGCGGGCAGGCTGCGGTGCCGCTGTGCTCTCCAGCGCGCCTTCAGCCGCCGCTCTGCTGCAGGTACGGCCCCTGCTAACAGCAGGCTGTTGGTGCGAATGCTTTATGCATCTCAGACCTTTAACTTTACGCATCGTATGCAACACCTTGACGTGCTGGTAGTTAACGGCTGCCTCAGGACTTGGCCTATCGGATGAAATTTTTTTTGTTCATAGCTCCGATTTCGTCATCTTTCTGGTTATTTAGCAGCCGTTATAAACGGTGCCATGCAGGTATTTGTGGGAGAAGTTGACGATCGCTAGGTGCCAGTTCCTCAGCGTAGAGCGTTCGGGGTTCTTGTGGGCGTCGTGGGGAGCAGAGCGAGCTGCGGGCCTCTTGAGAAGCGCCCGTGATTCACGGGGGGTACCCCGAGTACGAGCTTCTGCCGTTTGGCAGTCACCGAGCTGTAGCAGCTTCACAGGGCAACTCCCTTTCTGCAAGCCTGCGTTGCAGCGTTAGCTGTAGATTTTGGTTTATTTCGAATATCCCAGCCGATTCGCTTCAGTATAGAAGAGACCTGACGCTGACAGGCTTAGGAAAATATCTGTGCAAGTTTGTATCTCGGAGCCTGGAATACTGTATTCCCAAACGGACTTGATGGCATACGAAGTGGAATAGTGGTTTGTTCCATCTTACCTGTCGCTTTAGATTATCTCTGATACCATTGCGATCCCAATGTGATATTTAATGTTCTTACAGCCTTCTCTTTTAACCGGGAGCTGTCATGCTTCCGAATATAACTGCACATGATATAACTCCATATTAAAAACACCGTGCGTGCTGGCCTTGCTGCAGAACCTGGCCTCCTCCCTGGAATGTGGGCATAATTCGGTGTAATAGCTCAGCACGGAGCCACTGCTGCTTAGGCTGTGGCAAGGCGAAGGGGACGGGCCGCCGAGGTTGAGCGAAAGGGATTGTTATATGGGATGACAGATTCCTCTGGAGGTTGTTGCTGTTTGCAGAAGGGAAGCCAAGACATCAGTGCTTAATATCTTCCAGAAGTCCTCTGCTTTAACCCTTAAGGAGCCTCAGGAAATAAATCGTAAGCCGGTGCAAAGGCTCCCCGTGGCTCTGCTGCGCATCCTGGGACAGCGCCAGTTCTTTTTCCCCATTGCAACTTAGGGATTGCACGGGCAGTAGGATTTCTGGTGGTGTATGGGAGACTGATGAGCCAAACCAGAGCCGCTCTTGCTGCGTGCACGTTGCTCTTGTTAAAAACCACCCAGCTACTCTTTACTACTTGAGAGACCTGTTGCCATGCACCGGTGCTGGCTGCTCAGTGCCTGCGTCTGACATGAGCGGGGTTGAGGTGTTCCCTCTTCTCACTGGAGACCTCTCGATCCGAGCAGTGGTCCTTGCATTGTAAGGATTGCTTAAAAATACTCAAAACCAAAGTACGTCTTGTTTCTTAACACTTCGCTTCACGCACGCCATCTACTAACTTTCTTTACTGCTGAGCTTTTGCTTTTTTAATAATTCAATCCACTTGCATTCAAATCTGAGCCTAATTTTAAGCTGTGTACCTGAAATGTGCTGTATTTCCTGGAGGCTTGCGTTTTTAGGTCATGACTGAACTAGAGCAAAATGACAATCCGGGGGAACTTCCGATAGCGCCTAAAACCTGCTTGCTCTCGCGTCCTAGCAGTTCGGTGAAGACTTCCTACTGATGCTGGAGATGGGTCTTTCCCTAAAAACCTGGAAGGCAGACAACGTGTCTCACTCCTCATCTGCTCTCAAACGAGGTCTCTGCGTTGCAGCGAGTACAGCTTGGTTTCGCAGCGGGCGGACCCGTGGCCGCTGCCGTACAGCATTCTTGATGCGTAGCCTGCTGTGACAGATTTCTTCCTGCGTGCGACTACATTTCCAAAACTCTCGCTGCTAAGCAACTCGGTCCAGGAGCCTAGCGTGGCTGTAATGCAGCGCCAGTGAGCAGCAGCCGCCTATGGCTTCCTCCAGCTCTGCTGGCTGCAGGCAGGAGCCGCAGCGATGTGAGAAGCAGGCTCGCCGCAGTACAGGTGGTCTTGCAAGCAAGCAGGCCTTGACTCTGGCCGCTGAAGGGAGCTTGGATACACTGCTTGTGTGCTCACTGCTTCAGCCATCGCTCGGTTCTGGGCAAAGCAGCAATAAATCAGTTGCAGCGTTAAGAGTTCGCTCGTGGGCTTTCGCGAGACGCTCTTACTTCGGCGTGGCGTGTGTTAACAAAGCGTCGCTGACTGGACGCTGGCGGGCTTTTCAGTTTTAGCAATGCTGGCTCTTTGACAGCCACTTCAAACCTTAAAATGGCAACCTCAACAGATGTTAGGAGTCAGATGTCGGAACGGTGGTCAGCTAGGATGTACAACTAATTTCTCCTGTCATAATATTGACAAGTGGGTATTAAAGGTGTTGGTAAACGGAATCTAGTTTTTATTGAATGCTTAGGCTGCGGCGCAGCCTTGAAGCTGAGCGGCTGGGCTGGGCGCTGTGCTCCGTCCTTATCCGACGGCTGGGGGTGGCCGTGAGAGGGGGGAAGAAGTAACCGTGAAAGGTGTTCGTGCGTGGAAGAGCCCAAAAGAAAAAGCTGACAGCTTCGGTCGTAGGTGATCCAGCACACTTCTCCATATGGATTTTATTTTCTTACTCCTTCGCTGGGCTTTTCAGAGGTAGGAACAAATTAAACAACTCCGCGTTTGAACAAAAAGACTGTGCCAGCATTGAGTGGAAGTGTGGAAGTCGTGGCTTTAGCCCCGTGCCGGTCGGCATCATTCTGGGTGTAATTCCTGAAAGTCAGGGAGCCCCCAGCGCTTCATAACAGCAAGCTTTTCTCAGGGGTGGTCTGATTTTCCTGATACTGTTCTGGCCTGCTGCATTACCTTGGGTATCGCTGCGGGCGTCCGACACGTGTCGGACTGGTACTGTAAATGAATTCAGTGTAGTCTCCTCCCCTCTCCTGTCTTTGCAAACAAAAGAACGCTGGTAACCTCGGAGGGCGTTTATGCTCTGGGTTTAACTGCCACGGTTTTGGTCTCACCTGGTTACAGTCAGGCGCTTTGTAGTGGTCCGGGGGACTCTGCTCTGCGCTGAGCTGTAATGCAGCACCAGGATTTTTTTAAGCTGTTAGAAGGTGTGAAATATGGGGGTGAACCTAATGTACATTTGAGTTTGCTAAAAACTTTACATTAAATACAAATGACAACGTGAAACGCTTCGGCAGAGTCACGGAAGAAACCTGGAACAGCCACGGCCGCATCGGATGACGATATCCTTTCTGATTAAACCCCCCTTGGTGATCGTGTGCCAGGGCATGGGGTTGAACTCCGCTTGTGAAAGGCGTTTTGACTTTCTTCTCGGCGGTGGCTTTTCCTCCTCTTCTCGCCGGCTCTGTCTCCAGGCAACCTGGCCTCCCGCAGGATCCTGCCCGGTGACGTCCTTGCAGCGCTCCCTCTCCCCCTCGGATGCTCGGCTCTTTCCATTGCTGCCGAGGTGCAGAGCACATGTGAGCTGCTTTGTGCCTTCCCTCTTACGTGCGGCACGATGTGCGCTGCTCTACGTGTGTGGGGAAATACGGCAGACGAAGGCAAGAACGTCCCGTGTTGTCCTTCTCGTTTTCCCAGACCTTTCTTCCATTCCCCTTGATTTAAAATGAGGTCGGTGCCACGTCCTGATGGCCAGTGCTGCGCAGACATGGCCCGACCTTGCCGCTTCTGTGCTTTTGGACAAAAGTTCAGCTGCTTAATGACTTTGTGGGTGGAGAGCGATCGAGAAAACCGTTTGAATGCAGTGCCCCAAGATGGAGGGTAACCTGTGTCAAAAGGGGACCAGTGTGGGCAAGCACCCTCCCAGATTTTGATTTGCTTTCTGGCTTTGCTTGCGTGCAGGCTGCTGGGAGGCCAAGCTGTAGCATAAGCAAGAGTCCGGGCAGGCCTAAGCAGAAATGCAATGTTCACATCTGCTGGCCAGAGTCCCTGGATCTGAGCCTCCTCTACAGAATAGTCAAGCTTACGTGACCGGGATCTGCTTTTTCGCATCGCGTTTGGCTAGTTAACCGGTTTACATCAATTTAAATGCACTTCCATAAGGTTCTGCGCTAGCTTAAGGAAGCTCATTCAAAAACCGGTTTTAATTAGCAAGTGCAGTCTTTGTGTAGTAAGTGCCAAGATTGCTTTTAATTTGCCTAGAACCACGGAGGTAGCACTGCAGACTGTCAGCAGATCGTACGGCTGAACCACGGCAGCGTTCCGTGCTGAATCTTCATTCCTTTCACTCCAGCAAACCCACACAGTGCTTGCATTGCCTCAGTAGATCCCCCTGTAATTACTGTGGGGCCACTGCTAATGCTACAAGCAAAAGCTGCTTTCGCGTTAAATGTCTGCATGATGTGTTTTACACCTGCAACTCGGGTTAGATTTGACCGGGTAGCCGCCTCATTTGCCACCTGAGTTTTGCGAGCCGATTGCAGCATGCACTGGTTTGGGAGATCTCAACCTCTGCTGTAGAAAGACTCTCGTCAGATCAGAGATCCTGGAAACCAGCCGTAAAGAAGCCGAGGAGGAGCTGTGCTGGGGGGTCCGAGGTTGGTGGGGAGAGCGGCCTTTACTTGGCTTTTACCTACTTTTTTTTTTTTTCCCCTTAAGCCTAAGCTAACTTCTAAGACCAGTTCTTAGATACGCTGCACGTGTAGTCAAGGTATGAAGGAGTTCAATTAAATCGTGTAACCAGGCGTTGAGTTTTGCGTGCCCGCTATCTGCGGAGGGACACGTGGACGTATTTAAGCATAGCAGCATTTAAGCCCATCGCATTTGTGGGTGCGGCTTGTTTTTTTTCCTCGACTAGGGTAAAGAAATAATTTTCCATACCACCTCTAATTCATGGTTCTGACTCCTGTGAAGTTCTCATGACTCGCATCTGTGAAGCATTATCGTAATTTTATAAGGCTTCCGAACTAAAAACAAATTACTGGCACAAATGTCAGCTGAAGCCGTGGAGCTGGAGGGTTTTTCTCCTCGTGTAACAGAGTGCTAAGTGAAAAGACGGAGAGGTCAGTGGTAACGTAAACACGGTACAACGTAAGCCTGGCGGGATTTGGAAGAGACAGGAATTGTGTGAATATACCATGCTTTTGTTTGAATTGGCTAGGTGTGGCGAGCTGCAGTCTGCTCTGCTAAGACTTGCTCTGCCTTCGGCTCAATCCAGCGTAGTCTCCTGCTGTAGCTGAGGAAGGAAAGGCGGTAGTGGCTGGGACCAGGAGATTCAGCGCCTGACAGGACTTAGAAAAGATTCTGGAAATCCTGCCTTTAAGAAGGATAAAGACTGGAGGTAGCTGTGGCGTAGCTTAAGGGATTCCTGTGCTTAAGCGGCGGGTGGCTGAGCTCCTTGGTCACGGTTTGGTCCCCTGAAGTCCTGGTCAGCCTGAAGCCCAGGTAAGCCACCGAGCAGCCGTCAGGTTTTGCAGTGTGATGGGCTAATACCGTACAGCCTAGACGCGCTCTTCACGGCGAACCGGCGGCAGCTGGCTGGTGCGGTTCTGCGCGCAGTGCTGCGGCCTGTCCCTCTGTCCCGTCTCTTCCCAAGCCTTGCGTTTGCAGTCCGAGGCGACGCGTCATGGTGCGTCCCTGCTGCAAGCCGCAGAACTCGCGCTTGCGGCACCTCCGCTCTGCAGAAGGAGGTTCTTCGTGCACGGACATGGGGTGTTTATCCAACTGGCGTCTCTGGTTACGTTTCCCTCGCCTTTCTCTGCAATCTGAACGCCCTTAGTGCTGCTCAGCAAGCCTGTGATGCCATTTACGTTGGCGTGTTCGGCAGCCAGTGAAGGTAACTTAGAATCTCTCTATTGTTTCCTGCTGGTTACCCCAGGTGATGAAATAATTAGGAGAAGCTCTACAGAACCGCACCGTTGCTGCTCCGTGACGCGGGGTAACTGTGACAAGGGGAGGAGAACACGGTTCCTGGAAGCCAGTTTTAGCGACGCGATCAAGCTTGCTCGTTGCTTGCAGAACGTTGCTTCTCATTGCTGTGGCTGAACGTGCAAGGCCATGCCCGTCGTCCCTCGCATCTCTCAGAACGGGAAAAGAGAGAATTTGTGTTTTCGATGAAGTCACCAGTTGACACTGAAGCTCCTGCTGGGAAGCAGTGTGTTTCGGGTGGGGGGCGTTCGCCTCTCGTATGCGTTTGATAGTTTCTGTTTGAAAAGAGAAGCTGCAGCCGCTAGTGTAGCGTTAAGATGAGACTGGAAGATGAGGAATTGGTGTTCTGGTTGTCAGCACGGGTGCAGGCTGGGCTCCTAGAAGGTGTTGTAGATGAGTCTCCTCTGGCTGCAATGGTTCCAACCACGCTTGTAGGCCGTTGTACGTGCGCTGAAGTGATGAGATTTTCTTAACTGGGTTTAGCTGGTGTGCCGAGCTGTAGATGTGAATGTGGGGTTTGTGCTTCTGTCGTTGAAATCCCAGTGCTGTTCCCCTGGGGACAAGGAGAGGTCGTAGCGGAGTACGGCATTCGCACAAGCAGGGTATTAACATTGCAGCAGGCCGGGAGGATTTGGACGTATTGACTTTTCTCAAAACGCCACCGGTATTTTCTTCACCTTGTGCAAGACACAAGTCACTGCATTGATTCTGAAGAGGGATGTGGACAAGGTGATAACTTCCTTCCTGAGCAAATGCGACTCGTCTATGCGCATCTTCGTCCACGGTTTCCTGCTCTCAGTTGCTGCCAATATTTGTGCTTGTTCCACCTCCAGAAGCCACCGATTTTGCTGCAGAGCGGCCTAGTTTTATCTGCCACATCGCTTCTAGTTAGGCGCATTCTGCTAGCCAGCTAATTCCGAGGAGGAGATGCCTCTGTCTTGCCCATGAGCTTGTCAAGAGAAGTCTTGCCGGTTCAGCCACAAGCTATCGTCTGGGTATCTAGAATGTCAGTTAGAGTGCATCTTTTTTTGTCGAGCATTTTCTTGCCCCAAAAAATTGTACAAAGTGCCTGTTTGCGTCTAGAGAGGTCACTTACAGTGACCCTAAACACACAAGCAGACTTGTGTTGACAGCTTGCCTGACAAACATGTGCCTCTGCCATCCGACTGTCCGTACGGAAACGCGGCGTTGCCGTAGAGTGACGTCTGTCAAACTGAGCTCCCGAAAAGGGACGCGACCTACAGCAGCCCAGAGTTCGAGTTTTGTTTTTATCGTAGCCGTGTGTCCATATGCCAGTCAAGTGCCTCTACGCGTAGCTCACGTGCGTATCATCTTCCGTATATACGTATGTACCCGCTTGCTTCGCGGGTCTGCAGAGCTCTTCTGACCAGACAGCTCTGAGGTGGGGGAAGAGGCGGTGGCGGAGCCCGCCCCACGGCATGGGATACGTGATGGCACCGGAGCGTGTAGCGTGGTGCAGGTCAGCTGGAGAGAGTAAACCGCCGAGCTTCAGCCCCTCGGTGGGCGCGCTGCTGCAACCTAATGCGCGCCAAGCGGGAGCTTGCAGCGAGAGGAGGTATGGAGGATGCTGCATTTCACATCTAAACGTGATCGTGCCCTGGAGGTTTCCTGAGATGTGGTGTGCTGTCAGCGCTGGGCTGGGACTGCCCTGCTTTGCAGTCTGCATCCGCTGCTGATGTCAGGTTTTGCTCTTCTGATTTTTTTTTTTTCTTTCTTTCTTTTTTTCCTCTCAGTCTTAATTCTGCTCTCTGCTGCTGGAGTTCTCCTGAAGGTCCTGTGTGGCTTCGGTATCTGCTTACTGGAGTGATTTTTACCCCTCCAGCAGCTGCTTAATCCAAACAGGCCACGTTCCCGAGCTTCCCAAGCATTTCTGGCAGGCAGGAGCAGCTGGAACGAGTAGTTCTTCTCCATCCATCCCTCTGACGGCTCATGTTGTCAGCCCAGTAAGACCGTAGCTCCGGTGGGTGGGAAGGAGAGGGCTTCTCAGCTGGCGGAACTTGCAAACGTAGAAGGAATTCAGGTGCCTGCCTTGGTGTTTAGATTGGCCTTCTCTGGGCTTTTACTCACTGACCAGTCCACAGACCTGCACTGGTGGCAGCTTTTCATTCAGTTGTACTCCACCACGTGCCCTCGCAGAGCAACGCGGGGAGCGAGTTGCGTGGACGTGTTCATCTACGGCAGAGTGCATCCAGTGAATCTTCAGTGAGGGTTTTCCAGGAGGAATTTGGGGCAGGAGGACTCCTCGGAACAATTCTAGGAAATGTTTCTCCTAAATAAACACGCTGTTTTTTTTTCAGTGCAGTCAATTTGTCGGTGCCATCTGTAGGCTCTTGTTACATGGAGGGGATCGATTGCTGACTTACGGGAACGCTCACCGGCATAATTATACTTTTATAGCTATTGCCGATCAGACTGATCACGTGGTCGCATTCCGAAAGAAGTGGGTTTTTTCCCCCGATTTTAACTTGTGCTGCTATAGAAACAGCGGAACTGCAAATGGAAAAGGTGGTTTCTTTATGGAATGATATCCATGCAGGAAGTTTTAATTATAGTTTAATTATAATTAGATCTAAGCAAATGCGTGGCATGAAGTCATAGATGTGAGCCCAGGCCAGGGTCTTTAGCTTGTTGCCTTTGTTCACTGTACGGAAGAAAAAGGAAACGTTCGCTGCTTCGTGGCTGCTTTCCACTGAAAAGAAACTGTTTGCTCCTTCCTTTTTTCCCCTCTCTCAGGCGCTTTCCGAGAAGTTGGAGGGGTTAAGAGCGCGGGGCTGTCCGCTCCCTGCCGCCCCGTCCTCCTGCCCGTCCGCCCGCCTGGGCACCCAGCGGTGCCCTATTTCCCTTCTCGTTGGCAGGGCAGCACTGACTGAAGGAAGCCTGTACGAATATTAGCCACGCTTAGCTGATAAACAGGATGTCTATACAGATTTTAATTCCTGCGAGTAGGTGTCCTCTCCTCTACCAAGACTTGTGCCTCGTTTAGGAGGCGCTCGCCCTTGGCACGATCTTCTAGCTCTGGTGGCTACCAGATTTTAACATCTGATCTCCGAGTGCAGAATAGGAACTTGCAATTCAGTTTATACTTTGAGAGCCCCGTGGTTTTGATAGCTGGGAAAGGCGAAGGCTCTGCTTGCTGGGATGCAGAATGGTCGGCGCTCGGGGCAGCCCGGGCTCGCTGGGGACCCCGGGGAGCGCGCATCCGTGAGCCTCTCGGGCCGCAGTGAAAGCGGCTCCCTGTTTTGGCCTGAAATGTCGTTTCTGTCCCTCTCGACTTCCTGTGTGATGCAGGGGGACACGTCGAGAGCGGCGATAGCTGCGCGTGCCCTTCTGGCCTTCCAGGGTTTCAGTACCTCTCCTTTGGCTCCTCAACTACCCCTTCTGCTTTCATGCTAATCTGTGGTTGACGTTTCCACTACTTCCCACAAGGCTTTTGCCTGGCATGCACACGTACTCCGCGCAGCTTTAGAATAATAATAAAAAAATAGAGAGCGGTGTTCAGCTGGAGTGCACCGGGAGAAGAAAAACCGGGAAATAAAAGGGACAAGCCGCCCGGCTCTGAAGGGCAAGGCTTCCGCAGTGGCTCGCAGGCAGTTTGCGCACCTTACCCTCTCTTTACCAACTGCTGGTTTTAGCAACTTCTCATGTCTTCCAAATAACAACTTCTTCCTCAAATTACTAGCGTAAGTTTTGCTAGGATCCAAGAAGGGGAAAAAAAAAAAAAAAAAAAGTGTTTAGAAATGGAGGGAACATTTTGTTAATTGGTAGCAGCATGCGTGCTCCAGACTTGGCGTACATCCTACTGCCTGCAAGCTTCATTAACTTCTGATAAAAGAATAGTTAATTTTTCCGACTCATCTTTTTTTATGGTGTTTCATTGTTTAAGAAATTTGGTCATGGTTTTCTTCCACTTCTAATTGTAGCTGAATTAGTGCCTTAGTTAATGACGCTTAGTCTCACTCCTCTATGTTTTATATGGTATTGGTGAGCGTGAGGGAGCGCACTTGGTTCGGGGGTGTTTTGGTGTTTCACGAGACTACCTGAAAACTGTTCTTTTTGCATAAGAAATATTACGGAGCTCTCGTTGTAGTGGTGCCATAAACGTTAGCGTTCCCTTCGCCTGGAGCGAGAAACCTATTTGTGCTTTCCTGATGCCTTCTCCTCGGGTGAGATGGTTTTGTGATGGGAGCGGGAAGAACTGCAACCAAAAGCTGCAAGCTTGCGTGTGCGTAGCCGGCGTCGGCAGCTTGGTTAGCTGGCGTCGGCAGCTTGGAGGCTGGAGCAAGAGCGAGGAGGAGGAGGAGGGCGTGCAGTTGCCGGGGCTCTTTCCTGGTCGGGAGGCTTAGGCAGGGCGGACTTTCCCAAAGGAAGGAAAGCGTGCGCTTAGCAGGGCAGAAGCCATTGTGGCCGTTTCCCTGCGACCGAGTTTTAGATCGAGTCAGTCTGGCTGATTGTGACCAGAGGACTTCAGCCAGTCTTCGCCCCCCCCCCCCGTTGAAATACTGAATCATCTTTCAAGGGAAGGGAGAATATTAGCCAGCTGGGAAACGCAGGAATGGAGAAACCAACTTGGTTTGTTCTGGAAAGCCTTATAAACCACTCCTTCCCTCTGGAAAAAAAGCAATCCTCTGAAACGAACCAAAGAGCAAACCTCTGAAACAAACCAAGTGGAGTCCCTCCACGAAGCCCCTGGTGAAACGCAAGCCCCCGCCCCTGAAATTCCCTGCGCTCTCCCCTCGGCGGCGAGCACGGAGGGGATTTCCTACTTCCACCCTCGCACGTTCCTGAGGAAGCTCTGAGTTTCCTGAAACTGGAGCACGAGGTGGTTTCCCCAGGCTTTTTCAGGAGACTTTTACCTTTTATATTACATCGGTTGCTGGAGGCGTTCGAATGGAATGAAAACATCTTGAAGAAACCTCTTCAGAAATGCCAGGTCTCTCCTCCTCGTAGCTTTTGAGGATGGGTTTAGGTTTGCTCAAGGGCCGCCTGTTTGGCTGAACTCACAGTGAGATCCTTCACAAGAAGACATCTTCTGGCCGGCGTTTGCGTTCCTTTTGCTACCGATTCAGGCGTTGTGTGTCTCGTGGGCGTGGAATTTCGGAGCACCGCGTGTGGAGCACACGGCGTAGCAAGGTGACGAGCGTGGGGCAGGCGAGATGGCAGCCCGGTTCTCCCTGCCCCGTGTCATCAGAGAGAAAAACTGAGTAATTCAGTTGTGTTTCATCTGGCCCTACTGACCAAGCTGTGTTCAATCAAATGCTCTACGTACCTTGGGCTTGGCCAACGTCAACTCAAGCCGTGCAATTAGCTGGGAAATGAGATTTCCTTAGAGCAAATACAGAGCTGGGAAACGAGTAAGGAGCTTAGGAATACTCCAGATCTCTGGATTTTCATTTATGGATTTGTGCCTGAAAATGACTCATGGCTCTTGGTAGACATCTTGGCTTCACTCTTTGAGGAAGCTTCTCTGAGTTTTTTATGTATATTGGTTTAAGCTTTACAAAAGTTCGTTCTTGCAGGGAAAAGCCTTGGTGAAAAGCACGTAGCGAGCGCTCTCCAAGCCCCCTCTGGTTCTCAGAGTTTTCCCAGTCCACTCCTGAGCGTCGTCCTTGAAACTCCACGGTGCAGCTCTGCCAGAACCATAGCTAATGAAACACGCGCTTCTCGCCTGTCTGCTCCTCAGCAGAGGACGCGCTGCAGCCCAGAAGGCGGCCAGCCTAGAACAGGGCAGCAGCGGCTCGTCACGCTGCGGATCGCTGCCGGTTAGCGCTTGGCAGCGTCACGGAGCGGGGCCCGATTCTGCCGTTTCACCTCGTGCCTCGGCTCTAACCCCGTTCCTGCCAGCAGCTTCTAGCGCCGAGTGCCAGCCCTGGCTGCCTTTCAGCTTCTGTCCCTGCTGTAGGAAGCATGCTCGGTGACTTAGAAGTCTGGAACCGTTCCTGTGCTCTGAATTCAGGGTTTCAAATGAAAGAAACAGCTTATTGTACTCGCTGCCATTCGGGATTCTGCTGCGTGCTGCTTACATGCAGGGCAGTTATTCCCCTGGCAAGGATTTTATCATAGAATATGAAGCTTAATTTGCATGTGCTTCAGATTGCTCCCTTAAAGATCTTTTTTTTTTTTTTCTTTTTTTAAATTTTTCTCCAAACAGCACCGTGCCCATCAGAGCATCACTTGGCATTGCGCTTGGGGGTTGGCGTAAGAGGAGAAACACGTGTGTTTCGGATCGTGTGCTGCTGTGGCTTTTTTGTCCGTGGACACGGCACGCCTCTGCGCGCAGAGCACTTGTCCTCGTCCCTCGCGAATGCTGGAGCCTGCTAGAAGCTAAGCATTTACGTAATTGGGCTTCGGGTCCTGTGTCAAATCTTTCTGGTTTTGCATCGTCAGCGGTTTTTACCGCAGTGCTGCTTTGCATGCCCTTCCCCGTGTCTTTGCATGATTCTGCACTCTTCCCTGACAGAAGTTTTGTGAATTATGCCTTAGCAAAGTAACCAGGAGCAGATTTGTAAAAGCGGCTCCTTTCCCAGGGAGGGTGCCATCTCTGAGCCAGAGGACTTGCTGGTGGATGTTAACGCAGCCCACAGATCTCGAACTAGGCTGGCATACTGAGGCTGCTCGCTCGCGCTGATGGCTCTCGGTGGGGAGGAAGGTACTTATTAACTCGAGGCTGAAATCTGACGTAGAAGCAGCAGTGCAAACGCTCCTCTGCCAGTGCGAGCAGCCTTTTCTCTCAGCTCTTTGCTCCAGCGACGTATCGCACTGGCGGAGAGAATTGCCTGTTCTCCCCTGCGAAATCAGGCCTTCCGGAAAAGATTCCTTTCCTTATTATCTGGGCCTGGTGGATGAAACAAATCACCTTACAGCGGGCTTGAGGGGAGGTACTCTTCAGCACAGAAGTGCCTCCCTGTTTGGAATCCGATGGCTTTACTGTCTGTGCCCAAAAGAGCCGGGAGCTGCTAGCACCGGGGAAGGATGCTTGGGGACGGAGGAGGGAACAGAAGCGAGGAAGTCTTCCAGGCTGGAGAGCAGCTGCCTGGAAGCACTTAGACTTGTTTAAACTATGTTAGCATAGCGTTATAGAGCACTTCTGTTTTGAAATAGATAAATAAATACCTCGATTGTTAGAAGCCTGACACCCCCCCGCCATTTCCGTCCCCACTCGTATTTACCAGCCCTGTCGTAGCGAGGCATTGTGTGGATAATGCGATGGAGTCCCTGCGTCCGGATTTCGGTCCCTGAGCGCTGTTCCCCCTCTGCGTGGCTTGCTGGCCACTGTTCCATCCGTTTTGCTGCTTTTGTGCCGAAGCACCGCAGCTCTCAGGCTGGTGTTTGGGCACGTCCTCCAGCGGTACGCTAACACGACAGCGGCGAGGCTGAAGAGCGAAGCTGGGTGCTGAGATCTGGGAAGCCGGTTCCTTTGAGCGAACAGAACGAACGTTTAGGCTCGCTTGAAATATATCCAGGAGTTTGGAAATAACTCGCTTTGCAGCACAGTATCGGGTGCCTCTGTGAACATACCGTACCGCGGTAATGGGCAACGGCCTAAAAATCCCACTGCCTTCTGCAACGCTGCTCTCCTAGCGAGGTATCCTCTGTAGGGAAAGTATCTGGAGGGATAGGAAGCAAAGCTTCTTCCCGCCCAGCCTGTGGCAAGCTGGCTGGATTCTGGGAGGCTGCTCAGAGATCCCAGCTCTCTGAGGCAGGGACGACGTATTCTGTTTTTGTGCAGCTCAGCAGGGTCTTGCCTGCAGTCTTTGTTTTTAAAAATGCTTTTCCTAATATACGATTGGGTCAATAACCCCTCTTTTGTTTCCCCTTCTGCTAGGTTGCCATAAAGATAATTGATAAGACACAGCTGGACGAAGAGAACCTGAAGAAGATATTTAGAGAAGTTCAGATCATGAAGATGCTTTGCCACCCACATATCATCAGGTTATACCAGGTAGGAGCACTCTGCAGTGGGTCTTCCATCCCTCTGCGCTGTGGCTTTACACTGGATAGTAGCGCTTTCTCTAGGGTTATCCCTCCACTTCTCCTAGGTGGAATACTGGGAAAGTCCTTTCAGTTTTCAAGGTCTCAGAGTACTTTGATTAGAGGGGTGTGGGGGGGGTGAAAGTGTGGCCAATCCTTCTCTTTTCTTGGAGATCACGCTTCCGCTGTGGGCTGGCCTCTTGCCATTTGTTTATGGCTGTTGTGTGCTTTTCAGTTTCCCAGTTGAAACCGGATGCGGGCTCCCCTTCTCAATTTAAGGGAGAGAGTAAGTCTCGCCTGCTAGCAGGACTGAAAGCTCCCGGCTCCCCTGCTCTCCTCCCCCTGCCCAGTTGCCCCGTGGCCCCAAGGACTTGCTGGTCCGCTCTGTGCTTTCCTGGAAGGTGATCGATAGCAGCGGCAGACCTGCTTTTGACTGCTGTTTGCAGACTTCTTCTCCAGCTCGTTTGGCGTTTGCAGTCTGCAAACAAAAGCCCTGGAGACAGAATCCACGTGCGTTGCCTTTTACGCACGTACTCGGTGGTGCCCCTCCGACTGCGCGATCGAGTAGAACAGCAAGGGAGTCGCAACGGGCCAGAGACATGCAGCCAGCAGAGCGATGGGAGCAGAGGAATAGAGGTGGCCACCACCTCGGTGAAACTTTACGTGCTATTTTGGAAGCTGTCGGACAGATGAAAGACTCCCTCCCCGGGCCTTTCTGATACAAGGGCTCGAGCGGTGACTTACAACCAAAGAGTGCTCAAAAGCTCTGTACAAACTCCCCTCTGTTGCTTGCACTCCCAGTTCTGGGAAGCTGTGGGACAGAGGCTCCTTCCCAGGGTCCTGCCGGAGCTGACCACTGACTGCCAGGTTCACACAGAGCTACCTGCCCCTCTGCTGCGGCAGGACGCTTGCCAGAGGGCTGACAGGCACGGGCGGTTTTGGGAACGGAGGGGACTTCCATCCCAGCCGCAGACGGAAAGTTAGGTCTTCTTTGGGCCGGTGCGCAAAGCAGAGAAAGGGCTGTCCGGGGCCCTTTGTCTTGGGGAAGTATTCAGGTGCAGGAGGCTAATTAAGACCGTTGATCTCCTGGTTGTGGCTGCCTGGCTCGGATGGCAGGCATCGGGATGTTAAAAAGTTGAAATCCTAGGGGAAATATGCTGGGGTTATTTCCTTTTGTAATGAAATCTTTGTGCGTTTTAAGGGAGAAGTTGTGGTAACCCGCAGTAGAAGTTGCCCTTCCCTAGAACCAACTCGTGCCTGTTCAAGCCCAGTCTGCTTCTGATCTGTGCCTGACAGATTTGAGTCTTTACTTGGGCTCCAAAGAGTTAAAGCGGAGTAGAAGTGGCAGAGGTTAATGTTTAGCTATTTTGGCCAAACTGCCAAGTGTGAGATGCTTACAGCAGACACTATGGAATTGCAGCACTTTTAAGGTACTTAGGGAATGCTTCTTTGCAAACTGACTCCTTAAAGCTTGCCTTTTTTTTTTTTTTGAGCCAAAAAAACCTTTTTCAACCTGTTTTATTCCATCTAAAGTTTTTGATATGGTACTGAACAGGTGATGCTTGTGGCTTGGCTTTGCTAAGGTGAGAAAAGAGTACCCACTGTGGAGCATGGCTCATCTGGCCGTTCTTTCTGGCTACTTCCAGTGGCATTTATTTTTAGATAAAAACTACTGAAACCTGGAGTTGGGAATTCAGAGCCTTTCGCAGCTTTTCATCGGGTATCTGAGTTTAAAAATCACGTTTCCTTGAGCTTATAAAATTTAAAAGGTGTAAGTGAAAAAGGAGAACGTGTCTGTAATGACAGTAGTCTATAACGTAAGAGATTCTGTCTGGAAACAGAAATGCGCTTAAAAATACCTACCTAGGGGTTTTCTGGACGTGTAGGGTCACCACGAAGTGGGAGCTGTGTATCATGCCCTGTAGTGCTTTGAGCAGAACTGAGGTTCGTCTTTGTTACGCTCCTGTTTTCACGTTCAGAATAATAGCAATCCAGCTGTGTAAGCAGCTGCCCTTGTCTGGATCAGACGTGTTTGGTTTTGTTGTTTTTTGTTTTTTGTTTTTTTTTTTTTGTTTTTTTTTTTTTTTTTTTTTTTTTTTTTTTTTTTTTTTTTTTTTTTTTTAAATATGAAGCCTACACATTCGAGTCCTAATTCTTGGTAAGAGCAGGCAGTGTTGGGCTCCAAGTACCTAGCTTCTCTCTTGGGATAATAGTCCATTTCATGTCAAAAGGTGAACTTTCACTTGTCTTCGAAACAGAAAAGCCAAAACAAAGCCAAAATGTTTCCAGGCCTTCTCTAAACACCCGGGAGTGTGTTTATGAAAATGACCTGTGGTGCCTGGCACCGGAGGTTCAGCGCCACGGTCCTGGAAGTGAAACGCGGTGTGGTTTTTTCCATTGACAAAGCTGCGAAGGCTGTTAAATAAATAGTGTCGAGTTTTGGAAAACACCCCAAGCGTGTACTTGCCTGGAGGTGGGTCACAAAACCTAATGCGGTCACAAACTGGCCCTCGGAGCCACCCTTACCAAATCTGCAGGCAGGAGGGCGTTATTTGCTGCTTTTTGTGTGCGCGGCGTGATTGTACATCGCCCACTGTCTGTGAAACATTAAAAATGTAGTCGAGCCTGGCTTTAGCATTTAGTGCCCTGCCCTGGGCTCCTCCGCTCTCCTGCATCCTGACAGGGACTTGCCTAGAAGCCGCTCAGGACTCCGAGGTCGTTCTGAGCCTGAGCTCTGCTTCGTTTCTAGGTGGTCTTGAGTCATTTGGAAGTCACTTACCGATTCGGCGGATATTCCCCTTTGGCGAAATTGCGTTGGTTATGTTAGTGCCTGCAACGGACCGGTTCGTTAGAAGGGTGAACTAGTTTGGTTGCAGCAGCCCTGCAAAGCCTCCCGGGCTGCTGGAACAAGACAAGACCGGGGAGCAAACACGAGAGGGAGGGGAAATAGAAGAGGAGGAAGGCGCAGGTGCAGCGGTGTGTTTAGTTACAGAGCGAGTGTTTAAACCTTGGTTTGGTTCTTTCCCCAGTTCCTGTCCGTTCCTCCGCATCGCTCTGTAGAGCATGGGAAAGTAATATTTTTTGGCTTGGTGAAAGCAGTTACGTGTGTTATGGAAGGAATAAAAATTTTCAATTAGTTACGTTTCTTTTTGCAGTCTCCTTACCTGTCACTTTTCTGTCCTTGCATCCAGGTTATGGAGACGGAGAGGATGATTTATCTAGTGACAGAGTATGCTAGCGGAGGGGAAATATTTGGTAAGTACATTTATTGCGTTCTTTAATCAGATAATGCACTTGGTCAACTACAGTACGCTGAAAATAGCTGCCACGCTCTCTTGTTTCAGTTGAGAGATGCCCTTCAGCCTGAAAGCTTCCCGTTGCCAAGAGGGGTAAAGAAAGAAATGATGCCAACTTGATGGAAAAATAACTTCCGTAACCTCTGTTTCTTCCTTGGGTTTCACTGACAGGTGGTGCTGCTCCTCTTTTACGCTGACTTTGGGATTAAAGACGTTGGAAATAGTCAGCCAGCTGGATCTTAAAGTGTTGCTGAACACTTTGCTTCCCAGCAAGTTACATGAAACTTGTTTGCTGTAGCAGAAATGTTGGTGTTTGTTAGTAGCTTTCAAAGAAACAGGCTGTCCTGCGGTTCTGTAGCATTTTGTTCTCAAACCCATGTATTTTCTTATCTCTTTGATATCTGACCTTATCTTAGCATGTATTAGTTACATCCATTTTAAACTGCATTGTCTGCTAACAATGTTTTGGCTGAGCTTTCTTGGCCACAGAAGCTGTTCTTTAAAGGAAAAAAAAAAAGTATCTGTGCAGCACAATTGCAAGAACTGTTGACCGATTTATTAGTTTGTTTTTATTGCCATGACCAATAAGGAACTTGTAGAAATAGAGATTTACTTACACGCTGGATCTTTGTGCCAGGTGACAGAGTCAGAATCTTACAAGGTTGGTCTTTACTAGCTTAGCCAACGTGAGCCTCAGAAAAGGGGGGAAATCCTTCGTGCTTGAAGCGAGCTGGCTTAAATCTGCTTCCAGGCAATGTCCTTGTGAGGGCGGTCACATACGGCCTGTCAGCGAAGTGGAAATACTCTCCTTTTTGTCCCGTTAAGTCATCGCGGTAGATTCAGGTTTGGTGTCGGAGCCTCTCGCTCTGCTGGAGCTGAGGCTGAGTTGTAATAAAAGATGAAGCTCTTGGTGAAGCAAGAAGAGCTCCAAATTAAGGAAAATGAGACAACTTGAGCTGAAAAATGCTGGTTTCCAGTGACTACAATCTAATGCCAGTTCCTCAGTACCTTTGTAGATGGTTGTCATGCCTTCTTCTCAATGTTGGCCACGTCCTTTGGATTCCTTCTCCGAGAAGGTGACAGCTGAGGAAGAAACAGGTAGTAGCTGATGTTTGGAAAGTGTGGATCGCCTCCAGCTGAGTCTTCCAGTTGTTTCCTCAAACATAAATCACGGTGCTGGACACACAGCAGTTCTGAAGGCTTGCAAAATTCATCTTACCTCGCGCAGCAAGCCGTAATTGCAGCGAAATCACTTGAATGTGTATTGGAGTTTGCTTGTCTGTGGATCACTGCGGAAAAGCATAAATCACTTTTTACTTTTTCTCCCTCTTCTGTTGAATTTGGCAGAGACGGGCTCATCTTTTTTTAAATCCAGAACTATGTGCAAGCTCATATACAAACTTGGAATGAGTTCTCTTGGTTACAAAAATAGCCTTCTACATGAGTCGAAGTGAAAATCTAATTGCTCTCTGAAATATTTTATGCTGTAGTAAATTCAGCTCATTAGCATGGCTAATTTCCATTATGCTGCCCAGCGTTTTATCCTCGTTGATAGCTGGGAGCAGCCGGTTACGGAACAGCCCTGACGTTTTTCCAGACCGAAGCCAGGAGGCTGTGCCTGTTCCGAGCATTTTCAGGTGCTGCACGAGGCCCTGCGCGCCCTCGGCCTTAGAGCAGAGGCGGGGAAACTGAAGCCTCAGCTTTTTGTAATCTGAGTTTCCTGAGGAGCCATTAAGACTTTGTTCTAACAGCGGAAGCAATTTACGGGGAGGAAACAGCAACCCGTTCTGGAAAGGTTTCCTTGCGGTCGTTAGCATCTCCAATACTGAAGAATCTCACGTCCTCACGCTGTTGGGAGAAAGTGTCTCAGCACGGGCTGGCTTCGCACCCGCTCCGGCTCTTCCGTAGTGTCGTGCGGGCAGATGGAAGCTAGGGCTTACCTGTTACTAAGGGTAAACTGGGCCTGCACGTTGCTTCAACGCAATCTCCGTCCCTTTTATGGCAGGCTTGTTGGGAATCGCTGGACTTGCCGCGGGGATAGCTGCTAGGTGCGCACAGACGGTGCAGTCGCTGTCGCAGGGTCCATTACTGGGCACCGGGGAATCCTCTGTATTAAATGTGCCTGTGCTGAGTCTTTTAGCTCTTTTTCTGGATTGTCTCAACGTCTGCGTGGCCTGGGTTTTAACGCGAAAGCATAGCGTGAGCCGCAGAAGCAGCGCGGGGGCTGACAACCATGGTTTTCTGGATGCTGAACGCTCGGTGTAAGGCTGAGTGCCTCGTATAGTCTGAAATACAGCGTGATGCCTCTGTGAACTGCAAGCTTGTGTTAGAAGTAAATCTGAGTTGTTGCCCTTGATGCCTTCAAAAGGCTTTCGAAGGTTTAAACCGTACCATGCAACTGTCGATGTCGCATGGGCAGTAATACAGGCTGAAGGAATGGTGGTTTCTCTAAATGGCCACGGCTCAAGCCGGTCGGTCTGTTGGATGCTTGCCGTTCTTGTCCTTTGTCGGTCTGAGCTCTGCAGGCTTTCCTGGGGCAGCACCTAGGAGAGCTTTGCAACCTGTTTATCTGCATTTCCAGTAAAAGGGCCGATAGCTCCTTCCGTGGCCAAGCCGTGCCGTAAGTGTCTTTGATTCATCTGTTACTGGAAACGTTTTGATAATTCACTTTGTTTGCATAGCGGTGCGTGGGGCTCAGGCAGAAGGCTTGCTTTGGCTGTGGGCTTAAGCAGCAAAATGTAAATTGTTGTTTTTGTCCCTGTGCATGTTTTGCGTGTGGTTGGGTTGCTGGTTTGCCATTATGAACAAATGAATGTCTCCTTTTAAACATAGGGTGCTCTTTGTTCCAGGTCCCTCGAGTGTCCTTTTTCTGAGGGCAAACAGAATGGAGTCTAAAAGCCTGGTTCGATTTCAGCTGTTTACTATGAATACCGTAAATAATCTGCAGTCCTCATTGACAAGCGTATGGGTACTTGGTTATTAACAAAAATTCTCAGAAAACTTGACAAAATTACTGTCTGGTTAGTGTGGCTGGCACGTCTGCTGTCTCTGCCCCTTCTCTCCATCTCCTCCCGCTTGTCCCAAGCTTTCTGAGCGTGAACTGGACAGACGCGTTAAACAAGGTGGTACCGGTCTCTAGAAGGTCAGGCTGCTTCCGAGATCGCAGGGTCACCAAATACGCTGGAAATTTAACTTAATCCACCACGCGGAGGAGATGTGAAGCTTAAGCAGCGTTTGCTTTCCAGACAGAAAGCAACTTAAAAGTACAAGGAGTCTGTCTAGAGGCGAAAAGTGCAAGCTTGTGCATCTGTCTCTTAACCAGAAGACGCTTTTTCTTCAGTGCAGGATTTTACTGTGCTTTTTAACGCGGAGAGCAGCATCAGGTGCTTCCTATAAGTACCAAGAACAGCAACTGATGTTTTTAAGGGCTGTGAAATGAAATAACGCATTCCTTCCTCTCTGGAAAACACTCAAAGGAGCAACGCCGTACACCTCTTCAGCCCCCGAAGAGCGCACCGACGTGCATGCGACCCAGGGGCGAGCCCGCGCTTCTGGCCTCGGTGCGCTCGAGATCAGCGTGCCGGCTCCCAGCTGAACGTTCGGGTCATCTCCGTAGCCTCCGTTGCACGAGAGGTTTATGCAGACTAAACTTGCAATGGTTAATTTTGGCGTACAGTTGCCCTTGGTGGTATGTGAAGTATTCCGTGGCTTCATTGTTTCTGTCCTTCCTCTGGAGCTTGTGCAGAAACGCCAGCGGTCTCCAAGCACCGTGCCTACGTGCAGAGCTTGGGGACCGGCCTCCACTCGCATTTCTTCATGAAAAGTGAAATTTCACGCCTAACCTAAAAAGATTTTTTTCGCAGCCTAAGCAGGACGGACTAGTAAAAGGGGCAGCAGAGTTCTGTGCACGAGCAGACGTCTGGCAGGGCGGCCCCTGAGAGCAAGACTCTGCGAAGAGCACAGGACTGAACGGCGTGTGCCGGGGACGGTGAACCTGGCTTGGGCAAAAATGTACTCAGGAGAGCCCTGTAGAAATACGCCTGCTGCAGCAGCTGGATTTGATTTCTTGCCTGCAGGAGAATCTCTAAAATATCTTCAAAGACGTTGAGAGATTGGAGCCTTGCATTTTGTTTTAAGAGCGCTTGCTATATCGGCAGCCTGCGCTCCCAAATTCAGGCGGAGTAAAAGATGTGAGTGGCCTTGACTCGCCTAGGAGCTGAGCTACTGTCTGTTGATCGGGGGTAATGCTTAAATTGGAGCAGGCCCTTGCTTAACTCCGCTTGTCAGTGTCCCGGCTCTTCAGAGGAAAACAATTATGACCATGCAAATGACTTAATGAACTATGATGGGGCTATTTGGGATGGTAAATTCTGCTTTTCCTGGCAAGTGACGTGAGGGTCGTATTGGAATTGGCGATGGATGTCTGCCCCCAACCCTGGTTCAGATTTGCTCATGGAATAAGTTTATCCAGTGAATACAAGTTAATTGACAAGTTCTCCGAAAAACAACTTCGCTCTGTTGCACAACATGAGTAGTCGGATGTAGAGGAGGAGGTTGCTGTGCAGTCAGAAGCCAGCAGAACTGCTTTGATGGATCTTGGTAATTAGTATTTACTGCAAGTCCATTATGTCACAGGTATTTTAATTAATGGGTGACTGGGAAAAATACAACCACCTGATGAGAAACCTTCAGAAGTGATTTATTTTTATTATTTTCAAGAACAGATCTCTCCGAGCCCTCCGGTTTAATGGAGCTTGTGGAGTGAAATGAACGACTTCAGCCTGGTTTTGGCCAGAAGTCTTCTGAGGTCGACTCGATGGCCCAGCTGAGAAGCGGTAGCCTCTCGAAATGGGCAAGGAGATAATAAGCCCCCGAGGTTTGGCTTGCTAGTGCCTCTGCTAACCTGCTCTGTGGCCCACGCCGGAGGGGAGAGGGCATGTGCGAACCTCTCCGAAGCCTTTCCCGTGAGTCGGGGAAACTCGGGAACCCTCCTGGTCCCGCGTGTGCGTCAGGGCGTGTGGTTACCGGGGGCTCTCCTGGACGCTTCTCAGGTTTCTCCTGGGGGTTTTTTTGTAGCACCGTCCTCAACTCCATAATCTTGCGAACCGCTGTTCCTACCCGTATCTCTTACCACGCTACCTCAGTTTTAGCTAGGTTTGCTTGTAGGGTAGGGAGATAGGAGGAAAGGGTAATAATTGTATTTCAAAATTCAGCCGCCGCTTACTTTGACTCCTACGCTCTTCCTGGCGGAGTTTTGTTGCCTGTTCTGCTGGTGCTTCAGGGGAGGGGGACGCTTTTTCTCCTCCTTTCTCTGCCCTTTCTACTGCCTGTCTCCTGCCTGTCCATCCCCACCTGCAGGACAGTATGATGGGTGGCTTCGGTAAGTCTGGTGTGTTCAGGTTTTGAGTGGGCTGACTTAGGTTGGGTTGCTGCTGCACGCCTGCCTTTGTGATCTCCGAGAGACTTCTGTCCATGTGCGCGGTGCTGGCTTCCACAGAAAGCCTAGCTGGCAACAAATGCTGCCTTTGAGTGACAGTGTAGATTTTCAACAAAATCTTTTTGAGTACTCAGATTTCCGTAGTAGAGGCAAGCCCCGTTTTTATAGTGAAATGCACTGTTTGAGTATTGCAAGTACGTTTTTGCACCAAAACAGCAGCAAGCACCCAGAGGCTGGTTGTGAGCGTCAGGAGCCTGTTCCGAGGTGCGTGCGATGACTTTCTTTTCTTGCGTGGCAGAAGTGAAGCCGTGCTGCTGTACTGAGCTGCAGCATCTGCAAGGGGAGCGTGCGTGCTTCAGGAGTGTTTGGGCCGGCTCTCAGCCACGGCGTAGCTCGTGGAGCGCCCCGTGTCCACCAGCAGCAAGGAGCGCGTGGGTCGGAGGCAGATGCGCAGGCTGCGGGAGCGGAGCGGGGTTTTGCTGTGATCTGGTCATGAGCGGCTTTCCCTCTGAAGAGGGACGATGCTAAATCCTTTCTGCAGCTGGCAGGTTTTTAGCTAAAAGCTGGAGTTGAGGAGCCGGCTGTCTCTGTAAGTAGCCGGGGCTTCGCTGGTTTCGGCAGGAGTTACCTTTGGTGAGGTTTGTTGGAACAAAGACAGATTTCCTGTGGAAAAAACAGAGGGAAGGAGGGACGGCGTGTGGCTGCGACCCTGCACCTCCCGCTGTCAAGGTAGTATGGTCTGAGGAAAAAGGGTTGAAAACGCTTGATTTTGACATAGAAAAAGATTTTAAACCTTTACGCTTTTCACATAACACTTCTGATTTCCCAGCCAGCTGTCCCCTAAACAGAGAGAGTTTATCATCTTAAAGCCTTTCAGGCTGGTCTGGCAGCGGTGTGCCTGAGCCCCTTTCTGTGTAGCTTCAGCGGTGACCCCGTCCGGTGTCAGAACCCAGAAGACACGCCGCTGCCCGCGTCGTTCCCCGTCGCCATCCTCTGCGTCGCTCGCCGCAAGCGTGCGAGAAGCCCCTGTCTGGGTTGGGCTCCCTGTGTGACTAACTGCTTTGTTCTTCGCTTCGTCCCTTACAGATCACTTGGTGGCCCACGGACGTATGGCCGAGAAGGAAGCCCGGAGAAAGTTCAAGCAAATAGTGGCTGCCGTCAACTTTTGTCACTGTCGTAACATTGTCCACAGAGATCTGAAGGCAGAAAATCTCCTCCTGGATGCTAACCTTAACATCAAAATAGCAGGTGAGCTAAGACCAGCAGCGTGGGAGGAAGGCAGCTGCTTTCAGAAGTTAATAAATGTAGGCATTGGCTGCTTCCAGGTATTCAGAAAGAAGGAAGCACAGTGCAGCTAAAGGAAGCTTTGGATTTCTGCGTGGCCCGCTGCCCAGAGCTGAAACTGCCAGGTTGTAGCCAGGAGATTTATGTCTCCCTTCAAATAGTGCAAAATAAAAGAAGGCGGGGAGGGGGGGGAAGCTGGTTTGGCTTCGTAGGCAAATATGGGGCTATAGATACTGCGGCGTTCCGATACACTGGATAATGAGCGAGGCCTGTGTTAACAAGTTGACCTTGTTTTGAGTCCTGCTGCCAGCTGAGGGCTTCTCTGAAGCAGGTCAGACTAGGTGAGAGAGAAGGAATGGAAAGCAAGGACGACAGTGTTTATGGCAGAGCAGCGAAGGGGAGACGGCACTCTTGGAATCGCTTCGCTATGCCGTCTGACAGCAAGAGAACTAGCCCCCGTGCTTTGGGTATTTTGTTCATGGCAGGGAGAGAAGCTGACGTTACCAAAGAGGCCCTTACAGCCTGTTCCCGGTGTTTTCCTGGGCGGTGGGGTGTTTTTGCTAATAACTGCCCTTCCGGAGAGCTCGCGCCTCGGGCAGTTTCTGGACTGACCTAACGCAGCCCCGCGCGCCTGCGATCCTCTCGCACGTGAGGCTGAGCCTTGGCTGCTGAGCTCTGTGATGCGCTGACTAGGCTTGATTTTATTTAGCTTTGTGGGATTATGTAGCAACCGATTGAAACGAGAGGATTTAATACCGCCCTGGTCATCCCATTTCATGGGCTTTTGAACTGGAAGAGCTCAAACTTACCGCTTAATTCTGCTAGAGCCTAATGCATAGCAGAGCATTTTTGGAAGGCGCTTTGTTGCCCCCCCCCCTTAATAGACTTCCTTGGAGAGCTTGTTGGCTTTTACAAGGGTTTGTAAGTTGATTTTAAAAAAAAAAAAGTGCTTAGGGCTACAAAACTTTTCAGTCTGTGAGCAATTTTAATGCTGGGAGTTGGGGAATACTCTTCTAGCTTGACACCATCTTGGAAGAGAGGAAGGAGTCTTGTTTGTCGCGTTACTCTTCTCCTCCGTACTATCGTAGGTGTTAGATTAGAGTCTAGCATTTCATTTGTAGTAAAATGATTAGTGATTTCTTAGGCTTCTCTCATCCTCAGTTATGTGAGGAGGGAATGGGGAAGGAATAGAAAGGAGCGAAGGACTTTATCAGACTTCCTCTGGACGCTTAATAGCATGAACCCTCCTTGGCACGAGGACGATAACCTGCTCCTCGCTGTCCTGGGAGCAGAAGATGAGCAAGAGACGCGTCGCTGATGAAGTACGAGTGGGTCGTAGCGTTTCCTTTGTGTTAAATGAATCCGCGCTGCCTTGTGCCGTACGGCGTTTGGTGGCCAACTGAAAGCCCGATAGCTCACGCTTCCCACCGAGAGAAATGTACTGATGATATGGGAAAACGGCTTGGTTTTGCCAGTCAGGCTCGTTTCCTACGGCTGGGTAAGAGCCTCTGTGCTGGAGGAGGGCAGCAGCAGGCACTCGTCGCTAACTCCTGCGCCGGGCGGTGGAAGGAGTTGGTGGCGGGTGATGGAGCTCCTACGAGAAAGGCTGTTCAGGAGGTCTTCGTAAGCAGCGCTTTCTGGTGTCTGTTTTATGCAGACAGATGCACTAAGGATTTGAGGCCATCTTGTGTTCACGGGGTAAAATCTAATCTGAGCGTAGGGGGGGAAGCGTGCCTAGCAAATAAAAAGAAAGAAGTTAAAAACTAACCCGGGTCAAAGCTGGAATACGGCTGGATTTCCTGAAGAAATGTCCACATGAGCGTGCTGACAAGCTCTGTGAATGTCTGAAAATTGTGGAAACTTTTTTTTTTTAATCTAAGGGAGTTGGAAACTATTTTCCTTCCAAATCTCTGCTCCCAGAATGGACTCTCGAAGATAGTTCCCACCCTGGTGGTGGTAGTGTTTTACTTGGCAGGAAGATGCAGCAGTGATTTGAAAAGTAGCCTGGAAAAGCTGATTTATGGTATAGGATTTTCCAAGTATTAAGTTTTGTCCCTATAACTCATTAATTACAACTTGACACCAGTTCTTCCATTGTTTCAAGGGCAAAAAAAAGAAGTGATAGCAACTGATCTTTTTCACACCAGACCTCCCAGAATAAAATACTGCAGACATGCACAAAGCCCCTGTTACACAGGGTGGGGGATCAGCTAAACCTTCACTGCCAAACCCCTTAACCGTGTCTTAACTCAGACCTCTTCAGTCATGCGTTAATGCTCGGCGGTTGGAAGCTGCAGGTACGTCTCGAGTCTCTTCTGAAGGCCCCGCTTGGTAGGTCTGGTCACTTTTTATCTGTTTTTATCTGCGAAGTAGCAGCAACGCAGGTAGCCTGAAGGATGCAGCGAGCCAGCGTGTCATCTCGGACACCCAGAGCTGAGACTGGGACCGCAGCTTTGAGGTTCTCCTGATACCCGTATGCGCAGCCTTCAGTAACGTGTGTGATTCCATCAGCTTTTGGAGTTTTTCAGACTCTCACCGGTGCAGGTGTTCTAGCACATTCCTACTGACCTGCATTTGCAGCTTTGCACCCCTTACTCGGCATTAGTTGACACTTAGCAAGGCAGCGTAGCAGTCCTGAAGCGGGTCGATGCTGCTCTTCTCGCCCGATGGTGACTACAAGCGTGCTGTTTGGGTTTGGGTTGGGTTTTTTTTTTGATTGATTGCGACTATACTTTTTTTCCATAAACAGTAAGATACAAGCGCTGTTGCCCTCGCTCTCATTTTTCCCATGGATGCTTTTTCTCCAGTGTACCTTCTCAAAGCCTGAGTCAGTAGCTTCTGGCACTATGTTCACTTGTGCTCCCAGTCGGAGAGTTCAGCCAGGAGCTGCGATGACTGCTGAATACCCAGGCCTTCCTGGGGTATGGTTTCGGAGAGGAATCCCATCTATGCATCGCTTTGCGTTCGTTTGCAGGAGCCTGCTCGCTCTTTCGCCTTCGGAGGGTAAAAGTCCCTGTTGTGCAGAAGCGGAAGCCAGCTCCCCGAAGCTCTGCTCTGAGGAAGCGCAAGGGACTGGGCCCACTCTTCTGTAGCACAGAGATGTTTCTTTTAAATATTTTCCCTATGTCGCATCATTGGGACTTTCACCTCGCCCTTTTCCCTCTGCGTCGGTTTGTGGAATGAGACCTGGTCGCTCCCTGGGGGTTTGGATTTATACATCTTCTTGGACTGGGGTGACTTATAGTTTTTAAGAGAGTTTAAGTTGTAATTTGGGTTTTCTTGATTGGTTTAGCTTTTGTTTTGTTGTTTGTTGCTTTGGGGCTTTCAAATCATCCCCCCCAACTTTCTGGGGGGCTTTAAAAAAGCCTGCTGTTTTCAGCAGCCTTGAGCTCGCTTCATGCAGCACAGGTGGGTTCTGGAAGCTGTTTCCAGCCTTTGAGCGGTGCTTCGTGTAAGACAGAGCTGTCTGGCTCCAGCTCCCCGCAGAGACGAGCAGCGTGACTCACCTGGAGCCTGCAAAGCGCTGGGTAGAGCAGCAGCTCTCCGCAGGGAGAGGTTTGCCATCCTGAAATCCAGGGCAGCTGTGGAGCGACCGCGGGAGCTGCGGGACCTGCCGGTTGAACACCGGCGTGCTTGCAGCGTCTCTGCCCTCCTCACCCGGCTCTCCAAGGAGAGACTCTGCGGGGTTGCTCTCTCTGCCCACCTCCTCGCCAGTGTCGGACAGAGCTGTGAACCCGCGGGCTAATTTCAACCCCGTGTGGAAGAGGGGTAAAGTTTCAAAGCCGGCCAGCCTCCTGCAGCTCCTGGGAAGCAGAGGAGGTTGCAGAGGCAGCTGTTGCATGTCTGTTCTGCGGCAGCGGCGGCCGCCAGCCGGCATGGCCCAGCTCTGCCTCCGCCGCAGAACGCGCTGCCGCTCGCGTGCGCGCCGCTCGTTACGCGTCCCGCTTTAAACGCGAGGCAGAGCAGCTCAAAAGCTTGCAGAGGTGGAAAAGACGATTGTGCGGCTGCTTCCCTGAAATAGTCCTCCAAAGGCTGACTGCTCCTGTGTTTTGGATGTTTAGGTGACTTCACTTCCAACAGTAAAAACCCAAAAGGTGTTTAGCTGCCTTGTTCTGATACTGTGATGCTTTTAAAGAACACTTACCATCTCCGTGCTCTGTTTTGAGGTGGGGTGTGAGCAGCGTTGTCTGTACTGCAGGTATTTCCGCAGGAACACACCACACTAGGTGTTCTTTGCAGGCGTAAACCATCTCCCCGTCGAGAATTTTGCCCCCTGCCAAGGGATGGGAAGAAGAAAGGTCGGCTGCACCCTGCCAGAGCTGAGCTAGCCGGAGCCGTGCCGACGGCACCTGCTGTGCCGAGCCGTGCTAGGTGGTCTGCTGAGTTTTGCAGGAGCTGTGTGGAGGAGGAGAGGAGAGGAGAGTCGCCTGAAATCAGGTCATGGAAAATCCTGTAAGGAAGGCGGCGATCGCAAGCAGGAGCATGGACTCACTGGTTAGGGCATCGTCCGCGGAGTGCCGGCGGGGTTTTCTGTGCCTTCTGCACGCAGGTGTTGGCCCTCGCTGTACGGTGTATTTCTGCCACGATGCTTTTTGGTTTAAGCAGTCGGAATTTGCAAACTGAGTATTTCTGGCCCTCCTTGGTTCTTTCCAGCACTTCTCACACAAGCCTGCTGTGAGGATCTGCTGCCAGTGCAAATGCCGTGAAAAATGTCCTCGTTGCTTGGGTCCCCGTCCGTGTGCATTAATGTCACTCGGCCTCCTGCTAGCGCGCTTCCAGCAGAAACACGGGCGCAGCGGTTTGCAGACAGCCCTTGCGGCCCGGTTCCTTCTGATGGAGCTTGCTTCTGGGGACGCCCTGTTCACGGGACGTGGAGACGCCTCTCTGTGACTGTGTGTTTGCTTTTCTTCAGTTGAGGTGAAAAAGAAAGAAATGATTAATGAGGACTCCTTCTTTTTATGAGAAAAAGCTCACTTTTCTTGACTCCAGACTTTAGTTTCTTTGCTCTCCTTCCAGTGCAAGTCCCAGCTGTGCGCCAGGGGGTGGCAGGTTAATTAGCAGAGAACGGCATTAGTGCCCACATAAGCTGATGCTTGACTGCCCATAAGGTTAAGACCTTTCTTTTAATTTCTTTTTCGGGATTTATTATTTGCTCTCTGAATATTTGCTCTTTGAATGATTTGACTTGGTTCGTAGAGCTGCCCACCATAACCGAAGTTTCCAGCTCATGTAGTGCTCCCTGGAAAGTCAAAATTTTCCATTCTTTTCCCCGTTGTCTGCGTTCTGTCCCTGCGGGCGGCTGCCCTGGCCCTAGTGAAGTTGTGAAACTTGACATCGGAGAAGCCGAAGGTCGGAAATTCACACGCAAGATTTATGTGGGATTTCTTGACTATGAGGTGGAAGCCTCGTTCCAAACCCTCCGCCTGACTTGCAGGCAGCCCTGGCTGATCTGGCGGCTGGCGTATTGACTCCAGCATGGAGATCACGTGGCCGAGAAGTGAGGAGCAACTTTTGGAAAGATCTTTGTGTTCTGCTAAGCAAAAGCAGTGTGGTCGTAGCGTGTGAAGCAGGCCTGAGTCGTGGTGTTTTGCGGCAGGCTGTTTAAAGGGGCTGTGTTTGACACCGTATGGAGCGGATGTGCCGCTGTTGATACTTGCTCTCCTTTTGTCTCGGCATGGAGAGAAGTTGCACGCTGTCCAGGTGGTTTCAGCCTTGCTGCTCTTGCCCCTCGTCTCTCTGGTGCCTGTGTATCAGTTATCCGGTACGGGATTGTACGTGACTTTACTAGACTCGGCAAATTACTTAAACGCCATTTGTTTCGGCTGGTTGGAGCGGATCGTATTCCTCTAATCAGTTCTCTTTGTTCTTTCAGATTTCGGGTTCAGTAACATCTTCACACCTGGTCAGCTGCTTAAAACCTGGTGTGGGAGTCCTCCCTATGCTGCTCCAGAGCTCTTTGAAGGGAAGGAATACGATGGGCCAAAGGTTGACATTTGGGTATGCGATGAACCTCTTCCTCTCTTTGATCTCGTTTTCGCTCCGTTTGTTTGGCTTTGCTTGCTGAATACTTAGCACGTGTCTCGGAGGAAAGCCCGTCATATGGCAAAGAGTGTTTTTCGGAGAAATCCTTTCAGAATTTTATTCTGGCTACTATGTCACATGTTTTCTTCGTTGGGAGGCATGATGCCAAAAATATTAGTTGCCCAGAAAGGCATTTTAATTTTGTTTCCCAAAAAGATGGTTCGCTTCATTGCGATTGAGCGGCAGAGCACTTGCCATGGTAGGGCTTGATCTGGCAGAGCTGAAAGAGGCGACTTCAAGTCTTGCTCCCCGAGGATTTTGCAGAGAGCACTTTAGCGCAGAGCCTCGGACGGTCTCCTTTGTGGCACCAGCTGTGCAGCACAAAGCCTGCTTCGCCCTGCAGCCCTGCCTCTCGACACTGGCTTCGGTTGCCCGCTGTCCTGCCCCTTCTCCTCGCGGGGCTCCCCGAGCTCTGCCAGCCGAGCCGGGGGAGCGGGAGGGAAGGGTGGCATAGCTGGGTTTGAAGCGGCCGTGCCGTCGCAGCGGCGTTCGGTCGGCAGGAGCTGTGTTTGGTCTGGGCACGCAGGTTGCCCAGAGCCTCCTGCCACGGCGGTGCAGTGGGGCACGCTGGGGCTGTGGGCTGCTTTAACCGTTGGCTTCTGAGGCTGTTAAGAAAGCCTAAATTAGGCTTGAAGCTTGAAGGAGGAATTAGGCTGGCTTGGGACCGAGATGTCAACGAGGTCCTTTCCAATGGAATTTGCTTTTTCTTTATTATTTTATTCTATTTAAATGACGTTTACCTCAACTAACTGCACTCTCCCGATCTCTCCCTCTAACATTGCTGACGTGACCTTTGTTTCGGACGCAGAGTCTCGGCGTGGTGCTGTACGTGCTGGTCTGCGGCGCTCTGCCCTTCGACGGGAGCACGCTGCAGAACCTGCGGGCGAGGGTGCTCAGTGGGAAATTTCGCATTCCATTTTTCATGTCCACAGGTAAGGGGTGTGCGCACCGCGGCGCGCCTGCGGCGCCAAGCAGGCGCTGGTCGCGTCTCTGCTTACAGATTCTTTGGAGCACTTAAGTTGTAGTATGCCAGTGGATTTATATGCAGCGAAGCGGTATGCCAGCAGGCTTATCCGCTGGATGGTGGTTTGTAACGTAAGCTAAAATGAGTTCTGAATCTAGAATTTAGAAACCGAAATACTCTTACTTAAAATCTCAGCTTTCATGTATATAACTATGCAAACTATAGCAAAATGTCAGCACAGATACGCTCTTTCTAAATTTGGGGAGACGTGAAAGCTAAAAATGGGATCGTGACTTAGGAGTATAGAGGCTTTCAGTATACCTGTTTTGGACAAGAGGCTTTGGACAGCATTATGGCACATGAGTTTCCAGCAGTAGCCCCATCAGAGATGAATGTCTGTGTCCTGTTTCTGCAAAAATGCTTCTGAATGCTTTAGTAATAAATCTTGGGTTTGAAAAGTGATTAATTGTCAGATAAAACCAACTTCACTTAAGAACGAGTCATATGTAGGTTCTCGGTTGCCTGCTCTCAGATTAAGGAATAATTTTGCACGGTCTGCGTGGAGTTTCCCAGCCGAAAGCTCCCTGGCTGCTGCCTCACTGGGGGAAGAGGGTCTCTTCGTGCAGCAAATGCCCGCTAAAACACGCAGCGCTTCTAAAGCGAGCTTAGATCCCACCCCAAATGGGGGAGAGCCTCAGCAGTCCCCCACAGTGGCAGCACACATGTAATATCACGGAGAAATCATTCACAGTGAGCTGTTGCTGCGTGGGGAATGTTCAGAGGATGCTTTGCCCTTCAGCCCCCAAAAGCCAGTCGTGTCCCCTGGCCGGGGAGGGACAGGGTGACAGCGTGCCACCTAGGGGCTCCGGCAAACAGCACAGGGGCCCGGGCCTGGGTGGCTTCCCCCCTGGCGTGGGGAAATCGAATGTCTGCAGCAAAGTGGCACATCAGGGACTGAACGGGCGCGAAGAGCAGAAGGAGAAGCAATATTTTGTGCTATGTGTGACTTCCTACAGAGGAGCATGTCGCTTTGAAAGAAAAAAGCGCTTTCGCCCTTGCGGCGCGAGGCTGCCTCCTGCAGAAGCCGTGTCCCTCCTTGCGGGTTACCCAGCCCCTCTCTTCCCTTGCAGAATGTGAGCATCTGATCCGCCACATGCTGGTCTTGGACCCGAGCAAGCGGCTCTCTATGGAGCAGATCTGCAAGCACAAGTGGATGAAGCTTGGGGAGGCCGATGCGGAGTTTGACAGGGTGAGAAGCAGAAGCGAGCTGGTGTGCGAGTGGGGTCTGCTCGGTGCCTGCCGGGCTGCAAACGGGCTCCGGGCACGTAGCGCTGCAATGCTCGTTTTGGCTGTTGGAGAGCTCTGGTTCCGAGTGCCGGTGCGCTGCCTTTCCGCTTTCTGCGCCTCCTGGTCTTGCTTGCCGCATCGCTCCTCATCTGCATATATTTTTGTATCTTTCCCCTTGGCGCCGAGAGCCTAAGGCACTAGATTTTTGAATCGGGGTGCCATCAGCCTTCAAAGCTCATGCCAGCTTGCAGCCGGAGCCTGGCGCATCGGTTCTTCGGAGCACTGTGACTCATCGGTGTGCCTTTGGGAGCGTCGGCGCTGAAGCCTGTGTCTGTGCTCTTACAGCTGATAGCGGAGTGCCAGCACCTGAAGACCGAGAGGCAGATGGAGCCGCTGAATGAGGACGTGTTGCTGGCGATGGCAGACATGGGGCTGGACAAGGAGCGCACAATTCAGGTAAGACACCACGGCTGACAGTCGTGTCCCGCCTGTTCCCGCTGGAGAACAAATGGACGTGTTTGCGGCTTATCCCCTCTAGTAACTGAGCAACCTCAGCGCAGTACGGAGCGTATTTTGTCGCTTGACAAAAAGAACTGACTGCTTTTTCCTCTTCCTCTTCTAGTCGTTAAGAGCCGATGCTTACGATCACTACAGTGCAATCTACAGCCTGCTCTGCGACCGTCTGAAGAGACACAAGAATCTGCGCATCGCACCATCTCCAAGCATACCGCGGACCGTGACCTTCCCCACCTCTGCGAACATCCAGGTAGATCCTGCTCGCATAGCGTCCTTCCAGCCCTGGAAGGCCGGCCAGTCCCTTACCTGCTAAACTCGGACTTGCTTGCGAGCGTCCTCATCCCGGCAGGAGCGTCAAAAACGTTCCTTGTCCAAGAACTTCAGGGTGCCATAATCCTGAGATTAGGAACAGTTTGTTCATCGGCTGTGGGTTTAGCGAACACCCTTCAGCCGAAGTCCTATGTTGGCTTAGTGACAGAGGAGGAGGCCATGTGCGGGTTACTGGTTGGGAGCTGGAGTTCACGGACCAGGACTGCTGTGCAATGCTTCTCTTCCTCAATTTGCGCTGCTGTCCAAGAAACGAGTATTTGCTTTGAGAGAGGCCAGGCCATAAGGGAAGCAGAAGAGATGCTGACCCTGCCTGAGCAGAAGTGAGAGGGGAAATGAGGCAAACTCTTGAGAATTAAGAACAAACGGGTCTTCACTGGCGCCAGGGTAACCTCCCTGTTCCCAGGAGGTTAGGGCTGTGCACTGCTGTTAATCTGGCAGTGTTTGTAAAGGGGTTGTGGGAGATGCTAGCTTCATGTCGTCTGATTTTGATCTCTCTGCTCAGCAGACAGAACAGACAGGAAATACCATGAGCATCAACGTGCCACAAGTCCAGCTCATCAACCCTGAAAACCAAATCGTAGAGGTGAGGTACTCCCCTTGATGACCCCTGCAAGTTCTTTTCCTGGGCTTGCATGGAAGCCCTGTGCTTGGTCCTCACGTTGTATTTCAACATCTGCAATGTTTTGCCTGCCCAGACTGACGGAACAATGAACTTGGACAGTGATGAAGGGGAGGAGCCATCACCTGAAGCTCTGGTCCGTTACCTTTCGATGAGAAGGCACACAGTTGGAGTAGCTGACCCACGGTTAGTACTGGGCTCTTAACTCCCCGATGGAGGATCGGGGGAACTTGAAGATTTACTCCTAGCACATGACTCTGGTCCTTCTGAGATATCGCAGGTTTATTCGTGTGCTACGCTGGCAGATGAGAGGCCTTAAGGGGACTTCTGGGCTCTGTGGTATAGCACTGTCCATACCTTTTGGACTGGCAGCGGTCTCCGGTTTCTGGGCTGGGAAATACGCTTCACAGCATGCCCCTCGGTCCCAGGTCTCGGCTTCACTCTAGCCAGACCGGGTGCTGACGAGTGCGTGTAGCTGTATCATAGCTGGTACCAAACCTTTGGTTTCCTGCTCCTGCTGTGGGTGGCTTGGAGTTATTTCTGCAAACTTCATTTTTGCTAGCTAGGGAAAGAAAGTTAAGGTATCCCTTTAGCAAAGGTGTTCTTTTAAACGTCCTAGTCCCATTGCACGACTTGGTTAATATTTCAGCTGAGGATGAGGATGGGATTCTTTCCTTCTCTTCTTCCCGAGTAGCTCTGTGTAAGCTGTAGCGTTGTTGACCGGTGTGCAAGCCAATTCCTCACCCAAGCTGCACTGCTGTCGTGTCCTAGCTGAAGCTTTTTTGTGATAACTGCGATCGAGGTTAATGCAAAGAGCTACTTCTGACAAATCTCAGCTTGGAGGGGAAAGAAGGACAAATGAAGACCAAAGAGTGGCTTGGCTACTCTCTGTGACCGTTTTCCGGAGCGATAAGAAGCCTTTTGTGAAGGGAAGCTGAGTGCACTGGGCCCGTGGGTGGTTCTCTTCACATCATTGCTAATTCCCCTGTCTATAAATGTGATTGCGCAGGACGGAAGTCATGGAAGATCTGCAGAAGCTCCTGCCTGGCTTCCCCCGTGTCACTCCTCAGGCTCCGTTCCTGCAGGTGACTCCGAATGTGAACTTCATGCACAATGTGCTGCCGAGGCAGAACCTGCAGCCCACGGGTCAGCTGGAGTACAAGGTACGGACCGGTGCGCGTGCTCCCTGCTGCACCGGCACGTGGGGCTGTGTTTGTGCTCGTGCCTGCTCTCTGTTTGCCAGTTTCTTGGGCTCCATAAGCGTCAAGACTTAGCCTCTTGCTGCCTCTTTAGGTATGATTCTAGTTGGTTACTTAAAAAGCTGAAGAGTGAAGGAACACTGCAGTATGAAATGAATTACTGGGCTGGGGAGGAAGAGGACTGCACTGCCTGGCTTCAGAGCTGGGGGTTGCAGCCTGCCTGGCAACTAGAGCAGAGTGCAGGGAAATGGGGAGTTAAATGCTGCTCTTCCTCTGACGCTGCCTCTCTCTGCCCTGCTTCAGCTCTGAGATGTTGGTGATTGCTCCCTCATCTCTCCGGAAGCCCAGAAGGCTTGTCTTCTCCCGTGCCAGTGTCTGGGTTTGTGACCGTAGTGCTCAGGTACCGGAAGGATCCGGTACGGGGTTGGTAACTGCGCTGTCTGTGCTTCCCAGGAGCAGTCCTTGCTGCAGCCCCCCACCCTGCAGCTGCTGAATGGCATGGGCCCCCTGGGGCGGAGGGCATCAGATGGCGGAGCTAACATCCAGTTACACGCACAGCAATTGCTGAAGCGTCCTCGAGGTCCGTCTCCGCTCGTCACTATGACGCCGGTAAGTAGCAAAAGGGAAGAAGAGAATCGATGGCGTGCTTATAAATACCTCCTCCCGCGGGCAGAGGTGACTGCCCCCAGGTCATAGCAGACAGAGCAGCACTCTGGCAGCACTGCAGGGAGTGTGCCTGCTGGCTTCCAAAGGTTCACCCCCTCCGGAGCGGCAGGGTGCTCTGGCCCCTCGTGGGAGAGTTGCTGTGCTCCCCTCCTGTAGCTGGCAGCTGAGATGGTATTCCTCTTTGCAACTGACAAAGCGTTTGTGGTTCATTCTTTTACGGTCGCTTTTCTTCTCCTTTGCTGACCTGATAGGGAGAACAAAAATGTCCGTCTTGGGCGTTAATGTACGTTCTTCCTCGAGGCATTTGCGTCACTGAATTTTCCCGGTAGCAGCAAAAGTAGCGGCAGCCTTGTGCAGGCAGTTCTGTTTCGGGAGGAATGTCGGAAGGGGCCCTTGGTGCTGCAGAGGAGCTGGCGTATATTCTCGTGAAAGCCTGTTTGGGAAGGTCAGGTGTCCGCTCTGCGGACGGGACCCCGCTGCTGCCTTCTGGAACCCATGGCTTCTCTTCTCTCTGCAGGCTGTCCCAGCTGTCACCCCTGTGGACGAGGAGAGCTCCGATGGGGAGCCCGATCAGGAAGCTGTGCAGAGGTAACCCCCAGTCTGTTAACATTTGCCCTTATTACCCGCAAAGAGGCTCACCCTGTGGCGTTCCACCGCTGAGTTAAAACACGAGCAACCTCATCACAGGCAACAGTGTTGATCACAGCGAAGGCTCGACATTCCTCTTGTTCCTCTGGGTGTTGATTACTGTAGGCGATTGCTCCTCTGACACTACTAGGTGCTTACCAAGCTGGATTCCCCCTGAAACGGTTAGCTAGTTGAGCAGTAGGTTCTCCAGAAACTCTGAGACCGCTAAATTCCTTTGCTTAGTGTGCACCAGCATGCAATCCACACTAACCTGCAAAATGAGTGCTAAGTGATTCGCCCCTCCCTGCTGAGCGATGGAGGTAGGAGGATCTCGTCTGTGGCCTTGGGTGTCAATGCAGCTTTTGTATCAAGACATGCAGTAAACATCCAACTCTGATGCCTTAAAGTGAGCTGGCTGGAAATACGGGTACCTCCAGCTTCTAATTTTAGCAGTAGGCCTTAAAATAGTCTGCTCCAATAAGGAAAGGATTTTTAGATACCAGGCTGGAAACTTCTGTTCTCTTTGTCTGCTCCAAACACATACTGGGAAGCGGGTAGAACATGCTTGTACTTTCTCAATCCGTGAAAGCACTAACCATGTCCTTGCTAACATTTTCTTAGTGGCTTTTGCGTAGCTCCTTCTCTGCTAACCAGCTGGTGCGCTACGTGTGCTGGGTGTGGTTACGGAGTTCTCCTACCTCTTACCTCAAACTTGAACAGTTTTCTGGATTCCCCCCAAGTCTGTACAGGCCGCCACCTCGAGTAAGGTAGCGTTCCCTCAGGGGCTGCGCTTGGGAGAAGGATTCAGCCCGGGGGTTGCTGGCAGGCAGAGAAACACTGGGGTGGGTGGAGGTGGTACCCCAGGGCCTTTGCCAGCCCTTCTCCTTCCAGTGCTCCGGAGCGAAGGGGGGATTTGAACGGTGGGTGTGCGCAGTGACAGACTGTGCAGAGTGTGCGCTGAGACTCCTTTTGCCTACCTGAGCTTAGAAGAAAGCCAAAGCTGGTACGTGCGAAAGAACGCGCTGCCAGCCCTGCCTTAGCTGACGCAGCCCTTCAGCAGAGCACATCTTGTGTTTTCTGCGTAGCCTTGTACTCTGGTTCTTCACCGCCCTCCTCTTTGCCCACGCTCACAGTGTTTTCCAGCTTCACGAGCTGCTGGGGATCCACCGAGGGGCGTGACCTGCCCCAGCTGCAGGGGAGCGCGGTGAAAGAAGCGGGGCCAGGTCATAGTGTCGAGCAGGTGAAGAGCGTGCACCTCGGGCACCGTGGGCTGCGTTCAGCCCCTGTCAGGCTGCTGTACCCTGGCTGTGTGCTGTCCTCCCTGGCAGGGCTCAGGAGCACAGACTCCATACACAGCTGTGCTGCCCAGATAGCTATTAAAAACGGTAATCTAGGGCCTGTGAGGTCTGCTGACAACGCCTCGGATGGTAGAGTAGTCTTTCTGACTGTGCAAATCAGATAAATCTGATTCTTGGCAAGGAGATGCCTGGATATCTTACCTGGCCAGATTTTCACCTCTCCTATTCTAAAACCTGAGGTTTCAGTTGAGCCTTTTAAGTTAAAGCGTTAGCTCAGCTGGAAACATTTTGAAACCCACGTGCAGTGTTTTGTGGGTTGCAAGCCGCTGAAATGTTCAGGTCCCGCCGAAGGGCAAGTCTCCTTGGAGCTGCAGGTCACTCTGCTGCTCTCGACAGTGCTGCCCCGAGTCCTTTCGTACCGCATGTTCTTCTTCCCCCAGATGGCCCAGAAAAAGCCCCGTCCAGGTTTTGCGTTAACTTGCCCTCCACCCCCTTATGTTGCAACATGTCAGTAGTCATCAGAGGAGAAGGGCAAATAGCTGTTAACATCAGGAACAGATGCAAATATTTAGCTTCTCAGAACACTGCTCCAAACACTCTGTATGCAGCCACCAGTGAGCAGTTTTTGCCCTTCTTAATCTGACCTTGAAAACAGAGCACGGTCTCCTCTCTGTTCCAGGGAACAGTCACATCTCCTTTGAGCTTTGGGAAACTTTCTTCCACCCGAAACGCTGTTACAGCTCAGGATTGGATTGTTCCCTGGAGGTCTGAAATAAAACGGTCTTAGCAAACCACAACTGTAAAGCTCTTTGGGAAACTTTCCCCGTCTGCATCAAATGATTCTTAAACAGCTAATGGCACAGACTTTGGCAAGTTACCACAACGCTAAGCACTCTTCATTCTGTTAACTTGCTGTCTTCTGCTTAAGTGGCTTCAGTAGCTAGCAGAGGGAGGCTGGGTTTGGAGAAGGCAACAACTTTATCGCTTGCTGCCCTTCTGTGCTTCACCGGTTGGAGTTGCAGGGAGCCTTAGCAGGGGGAAGGAGTGCAGGTGAGAATTCCCTGTTAGCATCCCTGGCGTCGCTGGCCAAGTGATCTTTGTCACAGTTACCACAGCTGCCTCGTTGCTGCTGGTTCACCAGAGTAGAAATAGTTGAGTTCACAAGCGGGCGTTCATCCCACCTGGCCTTGAGTGGGTAAAGTGCTAGCCCCTCTGCTCGTCACGAGCCAGGGCATCCTGGGAGGGCTCTTCGTTCCTTATCTCTTCTGGCTCGGTGGCCCCGGCTGCTCTGAGCATCGCTGCAGCCAGTAACCAGCAGTTCAGGGTTGGAGCTGTGTGGCCCTTCGTCACATCCTTGCCAAAGCAGAGGCTCCTAGATTTGCCCTGCGCGCTCCCCCAGTCTTCAGAGGGTTTGCAAAAGAACTGAAGTCTCTCAGTTCTGGCGCAGAGGGTGCTTTAGTTTAAGCTGCCACCCCCAGGCTCCGGTGTAAGAGGCGAGCCCAGCCTTGGCGCCGGGGGCTGTGGCTCCAGAGGAAGGGACCCTCTCGCCGCTCGGTTCCCCTCGCTGGCTTTGCCCTGCGCATCGCTGGGCGGTTTCCGACTCCCCGGAGAGTTGGAGCAGGGACTAGATGGCGCACGTGGACCGGGCTGAGCGCCGGCCCTTCCTCAGCCCAGCGCCCTTCCTCCTGCTCCTCAGGCAGCCGGAGGCTCTACCCACCCGTAATCTCTGGTGGGGTGGCCCTCGTGCACCCTTCCCCTGCTGTGACGAGCTGGCCGCTGCTCACGGCTAGGCCCGGGGCGTCCCAGGGTAGGTCTGAAGTGCAAAGGCCATCCTGCAAGGGTGCAGCTGAGCGGCAGCTCTGCTCTGCGCCCGTTCTCCGGCCAGCTCTTGCTAGGGTTGTCTGTGGCTCATCTCTTGGCTCCGTGCACGCAGCAGGCTTCCCCGTGGCTCAGAGGGGCCTTGGGAGAGGGAGGCAGACCTGCTGCAGCGGAGTGGATCCACGTCGAGGGCAGGTAGTCACCCGGGTATTCCCAAAGGGACATACCAGCGTTCCCCTTGAGGCGAAGCGTGGCTTTCCTGCTGGGAAGAGCAAACGTGGCTACTCTCTCCTTCTGAGGCTGGCAGTAGCACGCGAGCAGCTGACACTGCACTTGTCCCCTAAGCACTGAAGACCCAGTGACGTGACGGGCATGGGCAGCGTGTCCATGGCGTGCCTCTCCCCGGTTGGTTCTGAGCACTGCAGCAAGCACTCTTCCTTCCCGTTTACTCTGGGTTATCTAACGCTCCCTGTTTTTGGAGTACTCCCGTCAGTCTCTTATAAAATGTGCTCCTGCTTGTTGCAGATACTTGGCAAATAGGTCAAAAAGGCACACTCTGGCAATGACCAACCCTACAGCTGAAATCCCTCCAGACTTGCAGAGGCAGCTAGGACAGCAGTCCTTCCGACCCCGGGCTTGGGCTCCACACCTGGTACCCGATCAGCACCGGTGAGTAATGGCACCGGCCGTTCGGGCAGCTTTGCGCCAGGAAACCTGCTCAGATGTCGTCTGGAATGGAGCACAGAGGACATGCCGCTTGGCAGGGAGGGGTGAGGAGGAACAAGCACAAAAAGCAGACCCACAGAGCAGAGGGTGTCCCACCGCGCTGGGGACGCTGGAGTTCTGCGCTGGCGCGGGCTCCGTGCCCGCAGATACAAGCCACGCTGGGGCAGGAGTCAGCTGGCTCTTCCCCTCCAGTCCCCTTTTTGTGGCTGGAGAAGATTTGCCGGAATGGCTGCCGTCACAGAAGGGTTGGGAATAAGCTATTCACTTTAGAGGAAAGCTGTTCTCTGTTGTCATGGTAGGTGTCAAGCTAGCAGGAGATCGCAGGTTTCTACAGAACATTCTGAGAGGCAGGTGCAGGCAAAAGACTGCACCAAGAGTCATCTACGCCAGAGCTTAAAAACCTCACTGTTCTGCACCAGAGTTGTGTGTTTTGACTGCAAAGTCTCTTTGCAAAGCTCCTCAAGAGTCGTGTTATTTCTGATCTGAACCCCTGATGGGAATGGCGTGGGGAAAGGAAGCTGGGCTGGGAAGAAAGAAATCGCAGCGTCTGGGAAAGAGGGCACCTCTGCAGAGCGGACCTAAACACACTCAAAATGTGTGGGTGGGGCACTCCTGATGGAGAGAGGCGTTAATTTGCCACAGAGTCCTTGCCACAGCGGCAAACCGGCGATGCTCATGCCACAGAGGGAGCTCAAAAACCGGCGCCCTGAACCTCTCAGTGCTGAGAGCGCAAACCGGCTGCAAACGGCAGAGTTTGCCGCCTGTTGGTCTCGGCTGTTGAGAAAGCAGTCGCCTACCAGGCTGGACCGGTGCTCGCGTTCAGTCTTTCAGCCAGCTCACGCTGGCAAGCTTGACAAAGCGCTTTTTATTGTAGCCAGATACCTGCTGAGCTGAGCACTGATGTAATCAGCAGAGACAGGTGAACTCTGAGCAGACTGAGACAGTGCTAGTGCCACGCTGGAACTGCGGAAAAGCAAGATAAGCACCTCTGTACCCTGAAGTTACTCCCTCACAGAGGTGCTTGGGGGATGGGAAGAGCAGGGGGGGAAAGATTCCTAGGGTCACAGCTTGATAGGAAGAGGAGTGCAGCTTGCAAAACAACCAGAATGTGCTGTGTCCTGCTTTAAGGATTGCTTCAAATCGTGAAGGTAAGCTGGGTCCCTCACGCGCTGCAGGAATTGATTTTTTTGTTGTTTTCTTTTTTTACAAGACTGTTAACACACACTTAGCCCTTAAATACTCCTCTGCCTCTTGGCTTTGGAGTCCTGAGGCTGTTGCATCATGAACAGGGTGGTATCTGCTCATTCCACCCTCGGTGTCGTAACACGCTGTGAGCCTGCCTCACGTTTTACCTGCGAAATCACAGAAACTTCATCCGACCGTGGCCTAAACAGATCGCCCCATCTTGTGTCTGAGACACACACGGCACAGAAACCATTAGCAGTCTTGTGTCACCACATAAACAGACCTCAGTTATTGAATGGCAGGTGGGTTTTCTTTTAGCACTTAACATATTTTAAGCCATCTTCTTATGTAGCACCCGGTTTTGGTCACGCTAACCTAGTAGCTGACAGCGGAATTGAGGTACAACGATTGTACGAGGCAGTACAGTTGTTCTGCCTTGGCCACACGGGTTTGGGAGCCTCAGCGTAGTTTTATCTGTGGCTTCTGCTTTCCATCAACACAACAGGAGATCAAATGGATCAGGATGATGGATGGGATGGTATCAAAGGGCAGGGGCACAGCTCTGGCCGTGGCAGAACGTTGTGTGTCATCTCCAGAAACTGAAGTACACCCTGCTGAGGCAGACCAAGCGCCAGGAACCAAACCCAGCGTGCTGGAAACGGGCCAGCATCAGTCGCCCTCTGATAAGGGCGAGCCTCTCCAGGAGCACTAGTTTCACTTCTGGGAAGGGGCTTTAGTAAAGAGCCGTGTTCAGAGCAGCCACGGCAGTGACGTGCCCGCAGTCGTGCGGTTCAGCACCGCACCGGTGTGCGGCCGGGTGGGCCCCTGTTGGGTTTAGCGCCAGGATGTCAGAGGTGCTGCAAAGACCACAGAGAGAGGCCACGGTTGGAGCCTGTACCATTAAGTACCGTTTGCTGGGTTTTATAGATTGCATTTGCACAGAAACCAGCAGGGCAGGCGGAGAAGGCTCTTCTGTTCGTTACGAGGCACGTCGTGGCGCGTGTCTGGAAAGCCAGCTTTGCTAGCGATGACACAGGCTGCACCTCATGTCAGGGCAGGAGCTTAGGGCTCCACTTGGATAGCGGGGAGCCCCTGCTCTGGGAGAGAACAGCTCCTGAAAAAAAATCTGGCTCCCTCTGATGGTGAAGAAGGAACCTCATTGTGAAGGGAAAGCGCTCGTAGTTCCCTGGGCACAGTCGCCTCGGTACTGGCTATGTCTGCTGTTCAAATGTACCCCTTCTGATTGCCCAGTGCCAAGCGTCCAGGCAACGGGGAGACTCTGGATGTGAAGTGACAGCTTGGTTAACGCGCTAGAAAGATTTCCCCTACTGTGCAGAGTTACGTTCCTGCCCTCTTGGTTTTTTTTTTAATTCACTGCATCTCTGAGCAGGGATGCCAGCCCCCCTGCCTGCTCAGGGGCCGCAGAACACGGCAGGCTCCTTTCTCCGTGTGCCCCTCCTGTTTTCCGCAGGCATCAGGTGTAGTCAGGGGCCCTGGGGAGCGGGAAGGCTCAGGAAGTGGCTGCTGAAGAGGTGAACTTACATTTTTAGGCTGCTGAATGGTTTCTGTAAACCTTTTCCATCTGAGGGATAGATGCATCTGTACGGATGGACAATGAGTTGCTGCCCATCTGGAATCTGGTTTGTGGCTGAGTCGTCTCCAACCTTAAAACACATTTATCTGCCCAGGCACCGGGGATGCTTGGTAATCCTGTTTCCTGTTCACAGTGATGATGGCACTTTATTTCTTGATCTAAAACATGATTGATTCTGGGTGAGTGGGCAGGTAGAACTTGGCACGGCTGCTGTAAATTAAATGTCTCTGTACCGGAGTTTGTTTTTTAGCTGGCATCGCTAACCCGCTTCCCCATGTGTTCAGTTCTATTTACAAGGACTCAAATACTCTGCACCTCCCCACCGAACGCTTCTCCCCGGTTCGGCGCTTCTCCGATGGTGCTGCCAGCATCCAGGCTTTCAAAGCCCACCTGGAGAAGATGGGCAATAACAGTAGCATCAAACAGCTTCAGCAGGTAAGAGAGGGGTGGGGGGCCTCGAAAGAGCCTCGGCCAGGGCTTTTCGTTGTCTCTGCCTTGCTGCGTCAGGAAGCGAAGGTGAAATCTTTACCGCTAGCGGCTGTGGACACGTGGTGGCTTTCCAGCTGAGGAGCTGTCCCCTCCGTACGCCTGCAGCAGCCCTGCTGAGTGTCCTCTAAGCGTATGTGCTGTTCGCCTGCGGGCTGGGAATGCTGGGGGCTTCCAGCCCCTCTTCTGGGAGCAGACCACGAGCTGTGCCCACGTCTGGGCTGGTCCGCCTGCCCTCGCGGGTCCCACCAGCCCTGTCGGGCTGCGGCGGCCGCTCTCCCACGTTTCTTGTGGCAGCAAAGTTTTGGGGCTGTTCCAGGGTGTCCCAGGAAAAGGGCAGCTCCTGCCGCCAGAGCTTGGAGCGTATTGTATGCGATGCCCTACACAGCCAGCGCACGTCTTATCAGTGGCTTGAGTGGGATCTGGCCCCAGGATGGGACTTTTGCCGTGCAGCATGGTGGAAATACGAGATGCTCTTGTCACCTCAGAGTGATCGCTGCTAGAGCTTTGTGCTTGCGTTTTTAAGGGAACGCAATGGTGCCGGCTTGGTGTCATGCGTGTCCGCTTCTTTTCTGTTGTCTAAGGCTTGAGCTAGCCATGTCATTACACACCTGGTTGTGTCAAATTAAGTGGATGAGGCTTCCTTGACTGGCTTTTTCAGACGGGTAGGCTGCAGAGGGTGCCTTTTTGCACAGCAAGCGTGCCGAGCACAAAGAGGTGTGTTGGCTTCATTACAGGAGTGCGAGCAGCTTCAGAAGATGTATGGCGGGCACATGGACGAGAGGACGCTGGAGAAGACGCAGCAGCAGCACATGTTGTACCAGCAGGAGCAGCACCATCAGATCCTTCATCAGCAGATTCAGGTACCGGCGCCTTCTGAAGCCTGACTGTGTTCTCCTGCATTGCTGCAGATACGGCTACTGAGCGGGTCCCGCTGGGATTGGGGAGGGTGCATTGCTGGGCTTGCTGTAAGGAGAAGCAAGCCTGAAGGACTTCAGCGGTCACGTTTGCACAGCTGCTGCGACGGCCAGAGCTCAGTCAGGGACCGAGTATTTGGTGACTCTATTTGGTGACTCTGGATATGTCCTACTTCACCAGTCAGTGTTTTCTAAATTTACTGCTTGAGACATTATTGATTGCAAACGCTTCTTGTTTTCTTCTGGTGCCTGCTTCAGGACTGCATCCGGCCGCCCCAGCCATCTCCACCCTTGCAAGCTCCATGTGAAAACCAGCCAGCCCTGCTCACTCACCAGCTTCAGAGGTAAAGAAATTGCTCCAGTAAAGCTCTGGGGAATGGGTTTTACGCTTACTCGAGCCCAGGGGTGAGCTAGCGCACTTAGGAGAGTCGAAGCATATAAAGTTAGAATGGCGTAGCCAGTTCCCAGGCGAATGTGCCTGGTCCTTTTAGCTGGATTCTGTCTGAAGGACTCTTAGAAGCAGAGGAAGATGATTCAAAGGCACAAATTGGCTTTGAACAGATGATTGACAGTTCTGCCTTTTGACCAGCTTCAAAAGGCGTTACCTTCCATAGCTGCTTTCTCTCACGCTTTCTGCTCAGAGCTGCTGCTGGACGTCTCGCACCTTTTCAGGCTTTTGGTTAGCTAACCGTCCTTGGCTTCAGCACCCTGACTCGTAGGTGAGGCAGGCTGAATTATGGGAGAGGAGGAAGGAAGGTTTCTCACCGGCCACGGTGAGTCAGGAGGCGAGCCTGCGGTGCCCTCCCTTGGCCCCGGGTTTCTGTTGTAGCCACCGGCTTATGCTCGCTACGTGTGCGACTTAGGGAAGTCGGGTGGCTCTCGGAAGAGCAGCCAAGCTGTAAAGAGCTTGGGATCCCAAACAAGGGCTTTACGGTGTTTATTTAAAACTAGAGAAACGCGGCATTTGGCGTCAGCTCTCGCAGTTGAAAAGGCATCTCGGTTGGGAGCAGGCATGATGAAAAGGTGCTTGTTTCCCTGCGTAGGTTACGGATTCAGCCATCCAGCCCGCCCCCGAACCACCCCAATAACCATCTCTTCAGGCAACCCAACAGCAGCCCGCCTCCCGTGAGCAGCAGCGTGCTCCAGCCCCATGGTAAGCGCTGACAGTTTACTGAGCCATCTGCGCTCCTCCGGGCGGGCCACTTGGCAGAACCGTATGGTCCTATCAAACCTCCGGGGAAAACAGTGTGCGGGGGTGCCGGGGGCTTCGGTTCCCCCCTGCGGCCCAGCCCTTGCGCGGTTTGCTGCTGATGTAAAAGGTTCTCCATCTGGCAGCAAGGGCTGGTGTTATCGAGAGCTTGCGAGGAGCTGCCAGCTGGAATGTGCCGTTGGGTTTCTTGTCATGAGATCCTTACTTATCGCTCCCGGGGGTGGGGAGGAAGGGCTGATATTCTCGGGTTTATGCAAATCGCCCTCAACTCCGCTTTGTTTCTCTTTCTGTGCAAGGGGCTCTAGCCGTGACCTTTGCACGCTGGCACAGCGTGATGGAGCGGTCGGGAGTAGCGCTCCTCACCACCCGCAGACACGTTCTGGGACTCCCAGCGTGGCCCAGAAGAGCAGCAGCTCCCGCGCGGGGCAGATTTCACTCCCGACCCTTGCCGCAGGCTGGCACGGGTGCTGAGGGTCTCTGTTCCTTGTAGGTGCCGCCTCCCAGTCCCAGTTCCAAGGGCTGCCGTCCCACAACACAATCTTCCCGCAGTCCGGTAACTGTTCCCCTCCCCCGACCATGGGGCTGACGTGCCTGGGCCTGCAGCAGCAGTCGCAGCCTCAGCAGGTCACTATCCAAGTGCAGGAGCCCGGCGACATGGTCAGCAACAACCTCCTGCAAGGGGCCTCTGTGGCCGGGCAGGGCATGTCCTCCCACGCGCGGGGCATGTCCATCAGCCCCGGCGCCAGCCAGATCCAGATGCAGCACCGCGCCAACCTGATGGCCTCCCTCACCTACGGCCACAGGCAGCTGTCCAAGCAGCTCAGCGCCGACAGCGCCGAGTCGCACAGGTAAGGCCGCCGGCCGCCTCTGCGCCGCTTCCCCGAGCCGGGAGTAGGGAGGAGGAAGCGGGGGCAGACGTCTCAGGCTGAGACCTGGTTTCCTCGCCGGCCCGGGGCTGCGCTGCGCTGGTTTCGGGGAGCGAGCCGTCTCCTTGCCTCTGGGCAGCGGTTCCCGAGCCAGGTCAGGGCTCTGGGAGTCGGCGGGGCCGCTGTACCATGTGGCTTAGGGAGCACCTCGTGCCCTGAAGCAGGCGCGCTCTGCCTCCGGGCCAGAGAAGGCAGGCCGGCACGCCTCGCCGGGCCGGAGCTGCTGCCCTGCAGTCACCTGTTCTTTTCTGTTCTTTGCAGTCTGAACGTGAGCAGGTATCCCCCCGCCAACTACGACCAGGTGCACTTACACCCCCACCTGTTCCCAGAGCAGCCTCGCGTTTCCCCCAGCAACTACAGCCCCTCGGGAGGAGTTGGGTTTCCTCCGGCTCAGCAAGCTCTGAAGGTCCCGCAGCTTGAGCAGTATCCCAGTTTCCCTCAAAACGCACATCAGCAACAGCAGCACTACACTGCATCGGCACTACAGCAAGCACTGTTGTCCCCGACGCCTCCCGACTACAGCCGACACCAGCAGGTACCGCACATCCTCCAGGGACTGCTTTCTCCCCGGCACTCGCTCACGGGGCACACGGACATGCGGCTGCCCCAGGCAGAATTTGCACAGCTCATCAAACGGCGGCAGCAGCAGCAGCAGCAGCAAGAATTTCAAGAGTTGTTCAGGCATATGAGTCAAGGGGATGCTGGGAATATGGGCACCAGCGTGGGACAGAACCTCTCGGAGCGCCAGTCGTTGTCTTTGCCTTATCAGAGCGCTGACGCGTACCACCCGCAGAACAGCCCCCAGCATCTCTTAAAAATCAGGGCGCAAGAATGTATCCAGCAGGTACCCGCGTCAGTGCCGCCGCACGGATACGTACACCAGCCAGCCCTGTTCCATTCGGAGAGCATGGAGGAGGACTGCGCGTGCGAGGGTGCCAGGGACAGCTTTCCAGACAGTAAGAGTTCAAACACATTGACCAAAGGTTGCCACGAGACCCCTCTGCTTGTAAATGCAGGAGGGCACGGGGACCCAGAATCTTTGCTAGGAACTGCTAATCACGCGCAGGAGTTGGGGACGCACCAGTACAGACATCAGCCCGCTGCTGCTGGATTCAGTAGGAATAAGGTGCCCAGCAGAGGTAAGGCTTCCCGCTGCTCGCGTAGGCCAAACGCTCTGCCGTGCTGGCTGCGTGCCGCTTGCCTTCCTGCCGGAGGACGCCGTCTCTACCCAGCGCGGCAAGGCTTTCGTGACGTATTTTGCATAGCACGGCGTTACCTAGATTCTTCTTGGCTTTTGTGGCCTTAAGTAAATTGCAGGCATAGTCTCTCTAATAAACGGTGTCAAATAAGAAGGGAACCCGACCGGCTGATTCTCTTTGGAAGTTGACCTACTTCTGCAGGTAGGTAAAGGCCAGGTCCCAGCATACCGCCATCTTTTCGGGGGTGCTGTGTGCTGTTGACATACTTATTCCTGTTGGTGATGTTCCCCCTCCAGTGTAAACAACGGGCTAGAAACAGTTAAGTTACTAGCATACCCCCAGCCGCAGCAGCGTGTTCCATCGCTTGAGAACAGACCCTTGAGTCCTGGCGTTGCTGCAGCTTCCACAAATGTGCAGAGCGAGGGCGGTGGTAAATGTCTTGCGGCTGAGGCCGCCCGGCAGCCGCTCCTCTGGCGCTCTGGGAAGCAGCAGCAGCAGCGAGGCTCTAGCCCTGCTTGAACTGGAAGGGGTTGGTTCTGGAGAAAGCGAGTTGAAACTTGCCGTTAGCGTCCGAAGACCTTTTCTGCTAGTTGGAAGCCGTCGTGCCTTTGCTCCTCAGTGGCTGCGTTGGCAGCGGTGCGCTCTAAGAGAAATTCCTGCCTGAGCTGTAATTACAGGCCTTCTCTGTATGAAAAACACCATCCTAGCCCCTCGCTAAGAGGGCTTTGGAGAGAGGCTTTCTAGGCTGCGCTGGGTGGATCAGTATGCGCTGCAGGAGCCAGTGGCGCTGGTCTGAAGCCACCAGCTTGCCCTTGGCACAGAGGACCCTACTGCAGAGGAGCGGTGTCCAGGGCGCAGGAGGCACAGCTTTGTTTGGGGACACAGCACGGGTTTGTTGGGAAAGTACTGGGTTGGAACAGCCTGGCTCGGGGGGCAGAGCGGGCATGCCAAGCCCTGGCCCCCCAGAGCGTGGGCCGGGGGGAGGGACAAGGCACGGCTTTTCTGAAGTCTCCCTACGTTTTGGATTACCGATGCGTTTGCTCTTGGACCTCAGTTTCCCTGCGGTGCTCGAAGCACAAAAGGGGAGAATCGCCGCAGGTTGAGCGGAGGGCGGAAGCTCCGGAGGTGCGTTTTGTACCGAATCCGGAGTTTGCGTCCGAATACCGTAGACCGTTAGGTGAGCAACGAGGTTTAGTGAAGTCGGAAGCTAAATTTCTGCCCCCGTACTGATGGTGCTAGAACCGGTTACACAAGGGAAAAGGACTTTAGACTACAAGACTTCGTAAATGAGTAAAAGCAAGTAAATGTTTACAAATAGCATTGTGTAAGCCCTCCTGACAGGCCTCTTTGGAGGGCTCACGTAGTAAACTATGTCCTGAGATGCAACCGCTCGCACTGCCTTCCTCCCGGCTTCAGTAACCCACTTGGAATCAGGCCTGCGCTGCTTCGGTTCCAGGCAGAGTCGACGTCTAAGCTGCCTAGGTACCCTTACCTAAAATTAAATCCTGCAAAACCTCGGCGTACGTGCCGCTAGAGCTTTGCTCGCGCGTAGCGCAGCTCCGGCGTTCCCAAGCGCGCCGCGCACAGGCACCGAGGGGTGAGTGGGGAGACTTGCCCCGGCCAAGCGTGGCTCCTCTCCCCGAGCGCCGGTGCTGACGGCTGGGCTTTCTCAGCCACGTCCCTGGGTTTTCCCATTACCTTCCCTCTACTGTCTTATGAGGCCCCAGCTTCTCTTGAGGTGGGGGTGTCTTCTCTTCTGCCCCAGCTCGCCCAGTGTGCTCGCCCTAGAGCGGGGCGTAACTTTGCAGCAGCTTGGGAGTATTTGTGCCTTCCAAGGGAGCGTGTTGACCCTGATCAAAAAGCCCTGCCTTGTCTGCTGAGCATCTGCCGGAGATGGCAGCCGCAGACCGTGAGAGCGGCAACCGAGTCTGTGTTTAGGATGTGACTATGCCGCCCTTGAACGGCCCTGCTCCGGTTTTGCTCCATCCTAGCCGTCACAGGGCTGGGAATGCTGCCCATGGGAAACCTGCCTCGCCTCGGCACTGAAGGAGCTGAGCTGGCGGCGGTGGCCCTGCCCGCGGTGCCAGTGTCACATGCCGCGCCGACACAAAGGCCGCCTGGCGCAGGAGCCCCGTCCCCTATGGATGCGGGGATGAAAGGCTTTCCTGCTGCTGGAGCTGGCTTGGGGCGAGGGAAGGAGCGTGAATTCAGGCCGTCCTGCCCCTGCGGCCTGAGCTGCATCCCCAGAGGCGCTGCGCCGGCAATGCGGAGCGTGGGGGTTGTCTTTCGGGTCGGGGCCACTCCGGGCCGGGGGGACTCGTCCCCCCGTGCCTGGTCACCTGCGGCGCAGGGGCTGGTGCCGGGGGCTCGCTGCTGGGCCTGGCTGCAGGAGCCCTGCTGCACCGGGGCTGTTTGTGGAGCCGGAGAAGCGGGCTGCCGGCCCGAACAACTGTTCCCACAGTTGGAGCGGCGTCCCGAGCAGTGTGTGGGTGGCACTGCTCCGCCAACATCTGTTACCTCATGTTTTCCTTCTCGCTTTTCCGGGAAAGCTGTTAACCGCACGTAACCCCACGGTTGTGCAAAAGAAGGGGGAGGCCGGCTGCATCTCCCACTGCCCCGGGATGGGGTTCCTGCAGGACTGCCGTGTTTCTGAGGGAGGAAGGGCGTTGGGAGCAGCGTGCTAGCCGTGCTCGTGTGCCTGGGAGCGGCGCGGAGAGCTCGGGTGGCAGACGGTGCCTGGGATGGGTTCTCTTTACGGACAGGTCTCTTTGGGGAGCATCTGTCTGGCATCCCGCAGTTGCGGGCCCAGCCAGGAGGTGTGGTGTCCCGGCACAGCACGAGATTGCTTCCCGCTGGCCAAAGCCCCCTGAAAGCCGATAGCTCCGGCCGGGGGAGCTACCTGCAGCTGTGTCACTTCAGGGCAGCTCCCTCGTGCTCGTGGCCGCCTCTGCATGTTTGTGCTCCGCAGGACTACTCGCTGAGAGCGAGCTGTTTACATGCATCGGGCCCAGCGATAGGCTTCTCCCTACCTCAGGACTTTATTCAAAACATCGTGTGCTTGATGACGAGAGTTTTGCTCGATAGGAATGTAGCCTTTACCCTCGGTCATAAGAGCTTGCGGTGCAGATGGACTTTGCCAGGCAGAACACTCATGCACTCCTGCAGCCAGATCGTAGGAGGGCAGGGAGAAGTCATCTGATAAAAGCGAACATCCTGGCCAACTCTTCCAGCAAGATAATGTTGCTTACAATTGCCAAGGGGCCCTGATAGAACATCCCGTGGTGGAGGCTGGGGTGCCGCTTCTCCCTCCGCTCTTGTGTAACGGTGCGGGCGATGCAGGGAGCAGGGTGAGCTCGGGCTCGAGGGGAAGGCGGCAGCACCGGGAGGCAGTCAGAAAGGGTCTGGTTCCTGCGCTGTGGTGCTCCTGCCCCGTCCCTCCAACTGCAGGCTGCTTTTGTAGGCCTGACTGCAGGCAGCAGGCACTGAGATCTTCTGGGATCTTTGGGATCTCAATGCTGGAGGGAGAAGCCCGCCCGAGTGCCATATGGGGGGGGCATCGCTTCAATGAGAGCAGCCGGGGGTCCCTTTCCACCCGGCCAGCGGCACGCTGGTCTGCCAGCGGCGAGCGTTTCTTCGTGCTGTCGCATCTCAGACCCGCGGTTTTGTGGTGGCGCGCTGCCGCCCAGAGCAGCGGGTTCCTCGTACTAATCTGTCGTTTTCTGTCTTGTCTGATTTTCAAGAGTCCATCGTAGGGAACTGTATGGACAGGAGCTCCCCCGGCCAAGCGATGCAGGTGCCTGACCACAATGGACTGGGCTACCCCGTGCGACCCGCCTCCAGCGAGCACCCGCGGCCCAGGACCCTGCAGAGACATCACACCATTCAGAACAGCGATGATGCCTACGTAGGTTTGAAGAAGCCTGCGCCCGGCGGGGCTTAAGGCAGCGCAGAGCTTCTCGATGGGTGTGGGTTACGTACGAGGTGCCGGATAGGAAAGGCAGCGCCCTGCTCCGCGGGGCTGCTGGGAATGAAAAGCCACGGGGACGCGGCAGTTAGTCTGTCCTGTTCGCTTAACGCTGAAAACGTCTTAGCGCAGACCGACATGGAGGTGCTTCTCCTTTGCTCGTGGTCCGCCCCAGGCCTGGCTCTGGCCGCAGAGGGCTTTGCGGACACACCAAGCCCAGCTTTCGGTTTTGCGGTGCCGCCAAACAAGCTGCCCGCGTCAGCCCAGACCTTGACCCAGAGCAGAGAGCGGCTGCTCCGCGTGCCCCGTGTTTTGGGCCGCTGGGAACTGTCCTGCCCAAACCTCGATGCGTTCTTTGCTACAGCTCCCTTGTGCTATGAGCGAGACGGGCTCTTCCCTACTTCGTCCAGTGTAGGGCTGGAAGGGACTTGGACTGCCCGGTCCATTCTTGTGTTGAGGGGACGCTGGCGGCGCCTAAGCTGTTTTTATTTGTACTTGGAAACCCTCGGTGAAGGCTCGCAGAAGCTCCCTGGGCAGCCTCTCGGAGCTGGGGGAGCAGCAGGGCGCCTCGTCCCGAGCCCCCTTTGACTTCTGTCCTGCTGTCCCTGCAGGTGCAGCTAGATACCTTGCCTGGAATGAGTTTAATGGCAGGAAAAGCACTAAGCTCCGCTCGGATGTCTGATGCCGTCCTCAGCCAGTCGTCGCTGATGGCCAGTCAGCAGCTGCGCGACAGGGAGAGCGAGGGTGAGGACCTGGCCGAGCTGCAGAGGCACGGCACGGCACCGCGGCTGTGGGGTGCTGTTCAGGGTCTGGGCCGGGAACGGAGAGCACCAGCTCGCAGTCTGCGTCGCAAAGCCACCTCTGCTCCGAGGGAGCGGTGCCTGCCCCCCGGGAGTGGGGGGGTGCAGCTCCTTGGGGGCTGCTGTCGGTCGGAGCCTGGGCTGGTGGGAGCGGTGATCTGGGCTTCCTGGAGAACCACGGGGCAGCTCCGCCTGTGACGTGACCCTGGAGGCCGTGGCAGCCTGCCGGCCCGATCCCCACGCTGGAGCTCCTTAGCGCGCCCTGTGCTAACCCTGATGCTGTTGTTTGACCTTACAGAATGCGGGGAGAGCTTGGAAGGTCAAGAGCATCCCAACCTGGGTGATGGCAACCAGCATCTAAACACCTCCTGTTACCCGTCGACATGTATTACAGACGTCCTACTGAGCTACAAGCACCCGGAGGTGCCCTTTGGGATGGAGCAGGCAGGGGTGTAACCAGGAGGGAGTGAGTATTCAGGTGTCTCCTCTCTCCACCTGCACGCCTAGGGCCGCCTCGGTGGCAGGCCCCTTGGCCCGACTTCCGTGCGTGTCTCCTTCCTTGTCCCCTTGCCCGAGGGGAGAGGCGCCATCAGCTCCCAGCTTCCGCGCTGGCGGCTGGCTGCTGTCCCCCCTGCTCGTTCAGGGACAGCACCCCTCCTTCTCGGCCTTTGCTGCTCCTCCAGAGCCCCGTTGCATCGGCAGCGGCTCGCGGGGCCGGACCGGGAACGCGGCGGAGGGCTGCGGAAGCAGGATTGCCGTTCTCTGGTGCCTCCTAACGCCTCCGCTTCTTCTCTCTCCTGCAGGTTTTGCGTACAGCTTTGAAACGAAAAGGTCCATTTTAAACCAACAGTATCTAGCAGCATCGCGCCAAATTGCCGTAGTATTTCTGACTAACTGGAATACCATGGCCCCTTTCCTCATCATCAGTTCATCCAGTGTGTTGTTCCTTTGGTTTCTTTAATTTTTGCCATATTTGCCTGTAACTCCAGCTATCACAGAAATAACCGGAGAACCTGGGTCCTACACGTCGGCAGAGGATTCACGGAGCCTGAGCACTGAGTCTGGTTTGGAGGGCTTTTACCGCCCAGGGCCAGGCGGGCCCCCGGGGGCTGCTCCGGCCCTCCGCCCGCCTCCGCGCTCGGCACAGCGAGCGGACGGGACTGACGCCTCCCCGGAGCCGGGGAAAGGAGCGGGCGGGCGCGGAGCGGGGGTCCGATCGGATCGGATCCGGAGCTGCTCCCCGGAGGCCGTGCCACCCTTCCACTCTTGAACCCGTGGCACCGGGGAGGGACCCAGCGCGACCCGAGCCTGGTGGCGCTGGCGGGGGCGAGGACGGTGCCCACCCCGGGGCCCCGGCCGGCCGGCAGGGAGCACCCACCCCTGGTGCAATACGCTTCTTGTCTCATCTTTGTCTGCTTCTGTTCCTTCTCCCCGTTCGTCGTGTGCCGAAGGGTCACCTCTTCCCCGCCCCCTTCTAACCTCTTCCTTTCAAATCCGCCTACGCTCGGGGTTTTGGGTTTGTTTGGTTTTTTTTTTTTTTCCTTTCTCCTGGCTTAATGTAGGGAAGACAGAATTTTTTTTTTTCTTTGTTTTCTTAGCTTCTCCTCCTGATCATGTAGGACTTGTTTTTTTGGTAAATGTTGTTTTATTATTATTGTTATTAATAAAAGGCGAAAGGAATTTCTGTTTGAGAGAAATTTTTAACTAGATTCTGTTCTATATGAATTGTGACTTGCACCTTTTGTTGAAAGTATTTTATTTCTTTTAATGACATTGTACTTGTGAGCGGTTTTCTCTCTCGTGCCAGTGGCGACAGTGGTGTTCTCCTTTATAGAGTTCAGACGTGCACAGATCTCTTTTGTCCTTCTTTCCATCCTCTCCTTGACGGATAGAGCGTGAACCCCCCTGCCCCAGCCGGGGCTCGGGAGCACTTGGTGTCATCCTTGCCTTTGGGACTTCGCAAGCTACGGCTCAAATCCTTCTTATTGACACTTTTCTGGAATATTTTTTAAAAAAGGAAAAAAATCGACCCAGCCCTCCTGAATTTGCACAGAAGGAAGTGTGAAACCAGCACGGCAGAGGTGACTTTGCTACCCTCGCCCACGCCTCCTCCCGGCCTCCCCCTTCTCCCCTGCCCCGGGAAAATAACGCTAACCGGCTCTGCCCGCCCCGAAACCAGAGAGGAGAGAAACTCCGCCGCGGCCGAGCGGCGGCCCCCGGGCCCGCGCTTCTGCCGGTGTCCCGGTGCCACGCGCCTTTGCCGGGGCACCGCCACCCGGCCGCGTGTCCTCCCCGGCGCCTGCGGCCTCGGGGGGCCGATGCGGGGAGCCTGAGCGGGAAACGCTGAAAGCCTCGCGCTCTGTACCTTTGGTTCTTTTTCCTTTTGTTTACATGACACTGTATTTCTGGGAGAGTCGACGGCCACCCTACAGCAAGCATCCGAACAGCAGGGACTCGCTTAACCGTGCCATTTCGCAGTATCACACTTTTTTTTTTATCATCGCTTTGTATTGTAGTAATCAATACGCTCAGTATATGTTGAATGTATATTAATATACTTTGCTATTATTTCTGTTTTTTGGAAATGTCAGAAGTATTTTTTTTTTTTCTTCCTCATTTACGTTGGACTAAAACAGTTTCGGTAAATCTTCAGTCCATTTTTTGTGGGTCACTTGCAACTAGTCAATTAGTTGGACAGTGGGATCATGACAAATAAAACCATGACGATGATCTTCCCTGCTCTCCTCTTTGCCTTGTTGCTCAACGCCTGCCGCGGAGGCGGAACAGCCCCGGCGCTCGGGGCGGCCGGCGGCGAAACCTTAATGCAGCGCTGTCTGTGGGCCGTGCCCCCTTTCGCCCCGTCCCCTCCTGCCGGGCGGCTTCGCCCGGGCTCAGCCCCGTGTGCGGGGTTCCTGCGGTCCCCGGGCTGGTGGCGGGGGGACGGGGCAGCACCTCGGTTTGGCTGCCGAGCGGTTTGGGGCTGAGGGGGAGGTTTGGGGTGGCCGTGCTGCGGTGCTGTGGCCAGGCTGGTGTCTGCTCCAGGCTGAGCCTTTCCTTATGCTGCCCAGGGCCTCAGGGAGGGCTGGCGCGGGGCAGAGCTGCGGGACCGCAGCGGGAGAAGGGGGTGATGCGAGCAGCGTGGGTCTCACCAGCCCAGGGAAGGACGGGGCAGAGACCCGCGGAGCGGTGGTGAGCGGAGGACGAGGGGTCTGGGCACGGCAGGCCAAATCCCTGCGGGTACAAACCTTGTCCCCGGGCTGCCGGCCAACCCCTGGGGGCTGCCGAGGGGCCCTGGCGAGGCTGCAGCGGCGAGCAGGAATCTGGGTCACCGGGAGCGTAAACAGGCTCCTTGGCCAGCGAGCCGCGTCCCGCGGGGAGCTCCTGTTTGCTCGCCGCCCCTGCCAAGCCGGCGCTCCTCGGCGCTGGCCCACGCGCGCGATCCTTGAACTCTACACGCCACATCGCCCGCGCCGGGGAGCGATTTCTTGGGCTGCGGCGCTGGCTTATCTCCGGCGGGAACTGCCCCCTCCTGCATAAATACCGGCGGTGGGGAAGCGGCTGGCTCAGACGGGACGAGCGGCAGGAGAGAGCTGGTAAGAGCCCGGGCTGCTCGAGGGGCTCCTGAGCGCCCGCGGCACCGCTGGGGCCAGAGTCCTGCTGCTCTTGGGACGCGGCGGCACCCGTGCCACGGGCTTCGCCCACGGCACCGGCGGTGGGGCGGGGGGCTCGCTTCCCGCTGGGGCTGGCTTTGCCCGGGGCTCCCTGCGCCCAACTCTCTTGCTCTGCCCCTAGGTTCAGCGCGAAGATGAGAGCCGTGGTGGTGGCCCTCGCCCTGCTCTGCCTGACGGGTAGGTCCAAACGGGGCTGGGGCAGCGGCGGCTGCAAATCCCCGCGGGACAGAGCGGGATGGGGCAGCCGAGCCCGCCGCGAGCGCTCCTGGAAGCGCCTGGCTTCCAAAAGCGCTTTGCGAGCCAGGCTGCAGCCAAGCGGCTCCCCAGTCCCCTCCCGAGCCGGGCGGCTCCCCGGGGCAGCGACGGGCAGGGCGGCGGGGCTGGAGCCGTCCCCGCCACGGTCTCGCCGGGCAGCCTGTCCTGAGCGCGCCGGGCTCTCCCCGCAGGCACCCAAGCCCGCTACTTCTGGCAGCACGATGAGCCCCAGGCGCCCATGGAGCGCCTCAGGGACCTGGTGGAAGTGTACCTGGAGACGCTGAAGGCCAGCGGCAAGGATGCCATCGCCCAGTTGGACTCCTCTGCTGTGGGCAAACAGCTGGAGTAAGTGGGGGGGCGCGTGGCGGGGGGGCCGGCGGGGGTTCCCCGGGCGCCGTGCGTGACCTCCCTCCGCTCCCCGCAGCCTGAAGGTGGCCGAAAACCTGGACACGCTGGCCGCAGCTGCCAGCAAGCTGCGGGAGGACATGACCCCCTACTACGAGGAGGTGCGGCAGATGTGGCTGAAGGACACGGAGGCCCTGCGCCAGGAGCTGACCAAGGACCTGGAGGAGGTGAAGGAGAAGATCCGGCCCTTCCTGGACCAGTTCTCCGCCAAGTGGACGCAGGACCTGGAGGACTACCGCCAGCGCCTGATCCCCGTGGCCCAGGACCTCACGGATCTCACCAAGCAGAAGATGCAGCTGGTGCAGGAGAAGCTGACCCCGGTGGCTGAGGAGGCGCGGGACCGCCTGCGCGCGCACGTGGAGGAGCTGCGCAAGAGCCTGGAGCCCTACAGCGAAGAGCTGCGGCAGAAGCTGAACCAGAAGCTGGAGGAGATCCGGGAGAAGGGCATCCCCCAGGCCACCGAGTACCAGGCCAAGGTGGTGGAGCAAATCAGTAACATGCGCGAGAAGGTGACGCCCCTGTTGCAGGGCTTCAAGGAGAACCTCTCCCCCCTCTTCGAGAAGTTGAAGAGCCGCTTGATCAGCGTCTTGGAGGAAGCCCAGAAGACCATGGCCTGAGCCGCCGGCCGGCGCGGCCAGGGACTGACCCCAGTCCCGCTCCCGCAGCCGCCCCGGGGCCGCTCCTTGCCCTGCCTGGGGTGCTTCCCCCCGGGGGGGCTCTGGGGATGGGCTGCGGCAGTCCCGGGCCAGGCCAGCCCCGGGGCGTCCTCCCTGGGGACCCCCCCCTCCTCTCCCGCTGCCTGCCCTCCCCGAGCCGGCATCGCTCTCAGCTTTGCCTTCCTTTTGTCAAATAAACGTGACTTAAGTTATTGGAGCTCGCTCAGTCTTTGCAGTGGATGCTGGAGGGAGGCAGCCTGAGCACAGCGCCGGGGGCGAGGGCTGCTCCAGGCCGGGGGTGCCGGGGGCACCCAGTGGCAGTGGGGGGGACAGGGAGCTGGCAGGGCGGGTGCCCCGGGCTCTCCCTGCCACCCAGGCCAGCTCTGCCCAGGGTGCAGCCGGGCTCGGCCCCGCGTGCACCTCTCCCTGCAGAACGGGCTCTGCCGGGGCGGTGCGGCACGGCGGGGGCCGGTTTGGCAGAGGCTGGATGCCCCCAGCCTGCGGGAGCAGCGCCCGGCTCCCGCCGCCCGGGACACGTGCTCGTGGGGCGGTGGCGTGCGGCGCTCGCCCCGCGGCGAGGGGCCC
>VYZW01043909.1:10390-34972 GCA_013401315.1 Balaeniceps rex
CGGCGGGAGCCTGCCCCGCCGTCGCGGCCGCCTGAAGTCTCGGGCGTGCCCCGTGGGTTTCCCGCGGGTCTTGGCGGCACTGCCGCCCCTCACGGAGGACACAGGACCTGTGGAGGCCCCTTTCCACCCAAACCTGAGCCTGTGCCGCTGCGTGGGGGGCTGCGTTGGTGAGCTGTGAGGGGCAGGCGTGGGTGGCATGGCGCCCGCGATGCTTCAAACCTTCTGAGGGCAAAGCGTACTCCGTACGCTGGGAGATACGCGTTGCCAGAAACTGCTTTAAAGCGTGGCGATCGCTACACTTGGTGATCAAGGACTCGGTGAAGAGTTACAGGGCATCTTTCTGTGCCCTCTGCAGGGGACCGTCATCCTTCCCTTGTGCTACAAATTCTGGGAAAGACAGGGGCAGAAGTTGTGACTCTGTGTTTGATCACTTTGGTTTTTACTTCTGCCTAGATTCTCTGGCAAAGAAAATCAGCTCCTGCCCTTTTTCTTTCTTGACGTCTTAGTAGAACCTCCAGGACCCTGTATGAACTTGTAAATGAGAAAGTGTTTCAGTAGCCTCTTCCCCGCAGGAGGCTTCACCTGCTGAGGGCCCCAAAAATTAGCTGGGAACTTTTCTTGCAGAGGAGGAACGTAGTTATGGCACTTCACAGCTAAGCAGGGCTTGAAACTCCCCTCTGCAGGAGAAGAGAACTGAATTCAGGCCTTAAACGTCCCGGTCAAGAGCTTGCTCATCAAACTTTGCCCACAGACCCAGGTATGTAAGGGGAAAGGATGCCACTACAGCCATCACAATCTTTTAAAAGGTGGTGGAGGCACCACACCGTTGCTGGAGCTTGGTCCTGTCACTGTTCCCTAGACCTGCTTTTAGAGCTTCCAATGGATCTGGCGCCTGTGGACATGCAGGACGCTCCATCTTTGGGATTTCAGCTGGACTTACAAATGGCTCAACCCGCTCAGTACTGAGGTGCTTACTGGGACTGAACGTAGTGAACTTTAAAGTAAAAACCAGCACTGAGCTCGGATGCAATTTTAGATGGCAGGCCACCGTTTCAGAGACACTTTTTTTAGTCTTCTGCAGAAGCTCCATTTTGTGCCTCTGATGGTCTTTATTGGATCTGGCACTGTGTTGGCAGACTTGGAGACCGAAGCTTTTGGTTTACCTAGAAAATACATGGCACCTGGGCAGCCGTCTCCCTCCCAAGTTGCACCGTCTTGACCCTGAGGCAGCGCTCTCAGTTAGTTCTCATTACTCATTTTTGAGGTTTTCTTTTAAGACTTCCCATGAAAGGCCTGGCTCTTGCCAGCGGGCGGGGAGAAGGGGATAGGCATTAGGAACTGGGCAGAAATTTCAGAGCCTGGAATCACTCTTTAACAGCATTTCACTCCTTAAAAGCAATCCACCGTACCAAACTTGGGTTTCTTTCTATGTGGCAAGTGAAGCATCAGCAATAGGACATTAAAAGAAGACCTCCAGACAATTTCTGAGCCATGTTTCCCCTTGAAGTGCCACCTAAACAGTGTAGTTGAGTTGGCACGCTATCAGTTCGATCCATCTTTTGCCTTGGGATAGTTGACACATTGTCATTTCTTCACAACATGGAACTGTAGTGTGCAACTGTGGAGCCGTAAACTCAGACCTAGTGTCTCTTTCAGGAGAAAAATGCGTCTCAGTTCTGTTACTGCCAGTGATTTAAACAGAGAGAAAATCCATATGGGTCAAAGGAAATTTTATTATGTCAAACCAGGCAGGGAGGTTAGAGTACTTGTGTTCTCCTCCCATAATAGGTATCAGAGAGATTAGCTTAAGAAAAATCAGGAGAGCTCTGTTTTCAGTATCTACAAGCAATTACAAACTCTTTTTGATACCTTGGCAGGGCGACTGAGAGAAGTAGAGATAACATGCAGGGAACTTCACTCCTGCCAGCAGGTCAGATCCAAATCAGGTTTTAATACCTGAAGATTCCTGCTCTTTGGCTTGTGTGTCCTTATCCCGGAAGTAATGGTGAGTGATTATTTTGCAGATTTGCAGCAATACATCAACGGCCCTTCTGTGCATTTTTTACTTTGAGAAGCTGAGAGTGCTTTACAGCAGGGAGTTTTATTATGGCTATTTTAGGGATGGGAAAATGGAGTCACAGAGGGGGTAAGGCAGGCATGCAGAAAAGCTTTAGCAAGTTCTAGGTAAGAGCCCAAGGGTCTGAAAGCCCTTTGCACTTGTTGCTAGATATGACAGCTTCTGCTCAGGCATATTCCCGCTTCCAGTAACAGACTGCGCGTAGCTCGACACAGAGAAGCAAATCTTTATCCCTTTGCAACTGCCACAGCCTAGGGCTGCATTTCTCGGGAAAACTGGAATGTTAGATGCCAGCAGTGGATACTACCCGGAACAGGAAAGAATGTCATCTCCCACCTGGCTTTTCCTTCTGTGACATCTCCCATGCCCACTAGCATTTTGCATGCATTGCAACAAGAGCCACGTTTTGGCCTCCATCTTGAAAACCACATCTGCTTCTTCAGTGGCAATTAATACGTACATATTGGGGCAGCTTGCCTGTGGACCGTACAGTGCCCTTCACAGCAGAGGCTCCCACTTACTCAGCAAAAAAAAGAATGGAGCTGGGCCCAAACAAGCTGTTTTCCCTCGTCTGCTTCTACCTTATCTCAGGAGTCTCCAGAGGATGGAGTTACCTACAGCAGGCTAAAGCAGGCAACAAAAGCGGCAGCAGTGCAGATAAAGCGCGATGTGCTCCACCATAAGCTCTCTATCAATGTGGTTCAGAAAGGCGGTCAAAAGGGATTCATGCTTTTTGAAGGGTAATTCCCTTAAGAGGGGACCTGGAGAAGACAAGGTGCTTGTATGTAACTGTATTTCTGTTGACCTTGTGGCTGTAATTACAGGTCTCATACCCCCTGCTGTCTTGTCCCCTGCCTTTAATGAGATCACTTTAAGAGATAAGGCTGTGACTCCATTAAATGGGGGGGGAACAATATCTAACTATGGGGTGAGCAAAGATCAAGATCCACTACACCCAGTCAGGCTTGGCTAAGCTTCTTCCTGCACTTTTTTCATCCCCCTGGCTGAGGGATACCAACATTTTGCATTTTTCTGAAGCCTTTCAAGTCAGTCATTCAAATACTGTTGCAAAAACATGACAAAGACTCCTCAAAGGCCCTGTGAAAATGAGGGCTTCAGCCTTGGCCGCTGCACATAAATGGCATTACCTTCCTTCAGAGCGATGGCGTTGCAGGCTGCAGAGGCGAAGGGCAGAAATACGCAGCATTCCCATCATTTCGAGTGCCTCAGTGCTATGCCTGTACAAAATTCCTGGGCACTTGGCACTTCCGTAGGTGGGAACTTCTGCTGCTCAGCCTTTCTCAAGAGTAAGCTCAAAGTGCTGCAGCTTGAGAACTTAAAAACTCGGGGGGGGTGTCATGTTTTACTGGAGAGGAGATGGAGGCTTAGCAGAGTCAGGCAGTGAAGCAGATGAACATGCAGGATTTAGGAGAGCATGGTTCCTGTCCAGCTGCTAGGAGATGGATTTTCACTACTGGTTCACAAATCCCCAGAGACTACTTGGAGGGGGGGATGCTGTGAGAACAAGAAAAGCAACGCCATCACCAATAGATTGAAAAACACTATTCAAGGATTTGCACTTCTCCAGGAAAAATGTTTAGGAATCCACAAATAATTAAAAAAAAGTTTAAAACTTTTGCTCTGGACAAAACTGTAACATGTATTTAAGGGACACTTCCTTTTTAAAGCCCATAATCATAATCTATCATTCCATTTTTAGTTAGCGATGTTGTTTTTAATTCGCCCTTCTTTGCCAGTGACTTATCTGGGAGATAAAGCAGCTTTGAAATCCCTAGACTCCCTGGAACCACAGTGTATATCTGCGTGTGCACTTTGCCATTCCAGAGCAGATAAACTGAGTGTCATATAACTTACACCTTCTTTGCAAATTGCTTGAACACTAGTGGCTGTATGGGAATGTATTTAAAAGAGCATAGGGTTGAGACAAAAAATATCTGCATGTACTCTTTTTTTTTTTTTTTTAACTTTCCTCCCATTTGCATGTGCCTGTATTCCATGGCAGGGAGGTGACTGCATCTAAGTATATACAAGCTGGTGAAAAATGCCGAATTTCTTTTTTTTAATTCATACTTCCACTGGTTTTTTAACCTAGCTGAGTGGGCAAGTGGGTGTATTATTGGTAAGTAAAAGAGAGTTGAAGATTGTTGCTCTAGGGTGGACAAGGAGAGAGAATAAAATATATGTTGCCATATTAGAAACAGGTACGCTCTTTTTGGCATTTTACTATGCTACAGGTATGTTTTCAAAAATATAAAAGATACTGGTAACTTTCCATTAAAAATTTGCTTTAGAAAAATACGACGTTTCCAAAGAGAAACACCCCGAAGTCAGGATGTGCCAAAGTCCAACCTCTGCTCTCTCCATCTGTCTGCATGCACTGTGGTGCAGCCTTCAGTTACAACATGCAGCCGCATCCAGCATTTCAGGTGAAAAACTGCACAATGAATGAGAGGGAGCCAGCTTTAATAGACTGAGGTTTATCGTCGTCTGCCATAATTCTTCATTTTCCAAGATTAATGTTCTCTGAGTTCAAGAGCCCCTTTTAGCAGGACGGCTGGAGGCGTTAGAGAGAGGAGAGCAGGCTGAGGGGGACGCTTACTGGCTGCAGCCTCACAGACCAAGGTCAGCACGGAGCTCAGCGCCCTGCCTGTTGACCCACGGCCAAGTAAGGGTGACGACAGGATCTTGAGACCTGTCTAGTGGTGCTCCACTGTGTCGATCATAGCTTCTAATATCTGATCTGGCCTACAGGAGGCTGTGCCTCACTTCCCCATACCTCACGCAACCAATCGGGGTACTAAAGCTGGGCATTCCTGGTAGGAAAAGAGAGGATATGGCTGAAACTTGTTGATCTGAAATAGCCTGAATGCGATGAGTTTCTAAGCAAGCTACATAAGCCATCAAATTGACAGAGCGCTGGGGGAGGACTGAGAATATTCTTCCCAGCATGACAGGGATGGATTTTCTGGAGGTGGTTGCTTCTGTTCCCATACAAATGATTACTTTAATACAATAAAAAATGAACAATATGAGTTTGGGCACCTATGGCCTTAAATAGCCACATCTTTAATTTTCATTTAAGTCTGCATCCATCAATAAAATATTTGATATTGTTCGCTAGACAACCGAGTTCTGCACAAGATGTTCAGTCTGGCCCTGGTTCATCAAAACACTTAAGCGCTTTGCTGAATCAGGGACTTGCTTCTCATTAGAGCAGGCACTTTTTATTCAAGGAAGGAGAGAGCATGGTGCAACCTTACCTCACTGTGTGGGCTCTCTTGGCAAGTGCTCCACACAGTAATAGGTTATGGATTAGCACCCTATTCTCAAGGCCCAGACTCTTGCTCTGGGTCTTCCACCAGACGCATTTTTCTGCTGGTAGTTATCAAACTGGCATGGGAGTGCTTGAGCTTTGGGAAGGAGCTAGTTGTTGGTTAGAAGTGGTATTGATTTGTTTTGTTTAGTTTTTTTTTTCCCCACAGGGAAATTCTTCTGTACAGCCTCAGGATTACAGAGAAAAGGTTGAAAGTATTGGGCTCTGAAATGGAGTCAGTCATTGTGCAGGCTCACTTTTGGGATAATCCAGCCCCCATGAAGATTTTTGCAAAAAGCTGCAAAACCAGGTATTGTAATAAGGTAAGTGCTACAGAGCAGACATTTTAGTAGTGCCTCTATGTAGTTGTCTAAAAAGCAGCGTGTGGTAAGGAGGAAACCAAAATGAAAAAAGGCGTATCTCCCAGGTACATTTGAAAGATGTACATTTTTTTTCCTTGGAGTCTTTTATTCAGGAATCCGCTCTCACATCAGGTCCGCACAAACAGCAGTACCAGCACAAGGCAGCATTGCCGTAAACCAGCATTGCCACCACAGTGTGGGAGCCAGGAGCTCCCAGGTTTGCTGGTAATCGAGTATAGTTCCTATACGGGTCCCATAGCTTATAATGGCCAAGTGCTTCACAGCTGTTACGAAAAGCATCCTGCTCCCCTGGAATTAGTAAGGAAATGCTCTTGTCTCCGTGAGGCACAGAGGTAGGGCCTCAAGTAGGATGCCTCTGGGGTCCTGCAGAAGTGACAGAGCTGGGGAAGGGGCTAGGAAACACCCCAGTCTCACTCCAGTCTGGATTTGGGACACTTTGAATATGGTCCTAATCCCTGATGCTCAGAAGTACTCCTGACTCCTGGAGTTTACTGCAGAGAAATTGCGTGTCTCCTTATCTGAGATGCACAAGAAGTCCAGGAAGGAGCAAGGATGTCAGCTCTACCAGCTGCAGCCGGTGGCCAGAAGGTGCAGGGTCACAGTAGTTCTCCTAAACTGTGTTGGTAGAGGGAGTTTTGTACCCTGGGAAACATGAAGCACATACACATGATTGGTGTTTATATACAGGGCTATTTCAGGACAGTGTAACTGCTGGGAAAAAGGATGATTAAAAAAAGGTTTTGAAACAGACAAGATAGCTCCATAAAATCTTCCACTGCCCGAGATGGAAAGCCAGCAAAAATAAGCTTCACCAACAAATACAATTCATTCCAGCTCTTGCGGCGGGGAAGTAAAACAAGAGAACTGCCAGAACAGTGGGTTGCAGTTCATGGCGTGAGTGCATCAGTATCATTATAGCCTTGAGATGAGCAGTTAGCCTTAGTAAGAAATGCACATTCAGCAGCAAAATTGTTCTATGCAGATGGGCTATAGCCCAAGGATGTGTTGTATTCCCAGAGTGTTTACTGCCCAGAGCAACTCAAATAGGCATGAGCAAGCAAAGTGCTTGACCAGCTATAGATTTTTGCTTCAAGTTTATGAGTCCTCCTTATCTGCAACACAATTCTAATTCAGTAACAAGTTCTGTTTGCAGAACATCTTTCTCTTCAAGGATTTTAAAACCTACCTGTTTGCACTGATCGCTGTTCTGGGGCAAAAGAAAAGAGCTGCTTGTCAACACTCTGTAATGTCACCCCATGGAAAAAGTAAGGAAATTAATTACAATAAGAGAATTGATATGAGAGAGAGAGAGAGAGAGAACTCAGATGACAGGCATAGTTGACAAGGTTGCTGGCTTTTACAAAAATGTCATTTTAAAAATTTTGTGTGTATGTGTTCAGAACCCAAACAAGAGAGCCTAAAAAGCAGCCTCAACTACCAGTAATTGAGATCTTGAGATGGGTTCCTCTGCATGGTGGAGAGGTACGGCATCTCTTTAAAAGCAAATACTTAGAAATCCATTCTGTCCTTTGTCACAAGAGCTCAGCCTAACCCCTTCTCCTTCAATGGTGTTATTTGGGATTTCTGGTGTCCACAAGGACAAGTGCTAGCCCAGAGATTTTTTTTCACAGCAGAGTTTCACACAAATGCATGCATATATGTTCGTTTCATTTTTTAAATAAGCCAGGGATGGCTGCTTACTGCAATGGGAAGGACAAGATGTAGTTCCCCTACAGTTTCAGAAAGAACCTGCATAAATCTGCAGTTTCACCTTTACTGTGGATGAATTTTAGACCTGGGAAAACTAGAGTGAAGTCCTAGCAAGTGTTGTCTGTATTGCTGCCTACTCTGTGTAAAGACCAGAGGACACAGAGGCTCTCATACTTTAATCAACTTCAGCATGCGTCGCAAAGAAAGGGTTTGAATGGGCACAGACATACGACATACCCACAGGAGTGTGTCTGGACACGGTCAGCCTAGCACCCTTGAGCAACTGTATGCTGAGCATAGCCACAGTCTGACTGCAGACCAGAGCAGCAGGGAGCTCATCATCTTTCTGAAAGTTAGTGCAGAGCAGTGGTGGCTCAGACTCAAACAAGGGAAGGACCCGCGTTGTCTCCTCCAGGTGTGCAAGCCACACGGTCCCTGTTGGCAGGGCAGAGCCAGCCACCAAGGAGAAGTTCTGGGGAGGATGCTGCTCCATTTCTTCCTCCACCCTCTCTGACCTTGGGTCTCTGCAGGCTGAGGGTATTTACAGCCATGATCTGAGATGGCGAAAAGGCTGCTGTCAGTTATCTGTCCAGACATGCTTCTGAGTTACAACTTTTGGGCTGCCCCAGGCACCCCCCTGTACCAGCTAGGCATCTTGGTGGTCCCTCCGTGCTGCTGAGGGGAGCAGGGTGGCAGGTCCTTTCTTCCCAATGAGGGCCGCCCATCTCCACCCCATCGTACCAGGCAGACTATCATGCAGCCGTCACACTCTTGGGCAGCACTTCTGGCTGCCCTAGATAAAAGAGTTGCACATGGGCCAGAGGCTGTGATAGGCTCTGTCTGAGGGATTACACCCAGATTAAGAAAAAGTGGTCCTGGATTTAATCAAATTATAAAAAGTCTGAAGTACGAGCTGGCAGCCGACAGCAGCGCAGACCATGTACATGGGAACACGCTATTGCTGGGGAAGATTATGTGGATTTATAATGCATCAGTTCCCTTGGCTGCCCAAGGCAATGCCTGCTGAGGGGAGGATGCTGTCCTTTTGCTATGAGTAACGAAAGGCGCGTGTGGTACACCCTTCTGAGAGCTCGCTCGTACTCTCATAGCCACTTTGATGCACTGCACTAGCCACTTGTGGATTTACCCAGCTGGCAAACTGTATCTCCAAGTGTAGTCCCACACTAAGAGCCTCATCATATCATTATCTACATTGTACAGGAGGCAGAAAGAAACACAGCACAGAGGGGCAAGGGTAGGATTCATGTTGTTTTCATACTCACTAGAGAGCACCTCTCCAAAGAGCAATTCGTTCTACCGACATCCACCACCTAACCTCAAGTGAAGTGAGTCACTCTGGAAGTCCCCATGTTCCTCCACTAACTTTGGCCCTGTTAAAGACCTAAACTTTTGAATAAGCTAAAGCTAGGGGCAGTGCATTGCACCAAAACTTGTCTTGCCTGAGCTTCTTGGAAAGTTCACAGCAGAGCTAAGATCTGCCCATATTCTGCTTGGGGTCCCAGTTCCAGGCTAACCTGAAAGCCCAGGCTGTGCTTAGGTGGATACCAGCTCTTCACCAGGACACTAGTGGTTCTTTTCAATGTCTTTCTGGCACTGGCTGCTTTTGGGCAAGCGCAGCTTTACTTTCATGCAGCACATACGTGGTACCAGGACTGCAATGAAATTTTAGCAGTGCTTGAAATTGTGGTAAATCTGCTGACTTGGGTTTTTCCCTGAGAAGAGCGAGGTGCATACCGCTGTGCTTTGCTCCCAGCGCTCTCCTAACGCCCTCTTTGTTCTTTCCCACAGGCTGCTGAAAAAGAAGCGTTCCCTGGGGCCATAGCATTAACATCTAGCACTCCAAGAGGCAATTACAGTGGAGACGGTAGACCAGGGGAGCAGCTTGGAGGAATAGCATGTCTCAGGAGAACGTGCTTTGCTCCTCCAACAACATTGCTCTGCACAGTGCACAGGTATCTGCCAAGTACATGCAGTACAGCAGCCCAGCTCCCTATCCCCCAGTGTGTTGTTTTTTTTTTTTTTATGATTATATAGTGTTTAGATACGTTTAGACCTTGGCTTGCCAGCACATAGCTATTGTCTGCGCAGGCATGTCCTCAAGAAACAGTGCAGAGAGCCCATTATGGTTAGTGATAGACCTGAGCTGCACAACCAAGATCCACCCTGAAGCCTCAAGATGTTCTGATCTAATGCTCAAATCCAGCAGATTCCTCTGTTGCAGATAAAAGCAAAAAACACCAGACCCAGCATTTCCAGAGCTGAATTTTCCCAGTTCTAAAGAGCCTGAGGATTTTGTTTTGGTTTGAGGGCTCAGTGTCAGAGTTCAGATCTTGTTCCTGTATGTGCGTGTTCAGGAGGACTGCTGGATGCACTAGGTTGTTTCAAGCCTGGTCTGTAGTTATACTGAAAATGTTTAGTGGGGAGAGGCTAAGTTGAGTGAATACCGGGGAAAACTAATTTTAAGGCAAGTCTGTAAAAGTATCTTTTTGTGCCAGAATAGCAATATTGTTAAGGAACATCTTCCCCCCCCGTTTTTTTTTGGCAGAGAAGTTGAAATTTCCGTAATGGCAAAAACGTTAGTGCAAATGCTGTTGAATCCACTTATAAGTCTTTTTGCCAATATATAGTCATTTTTGTTTCACTTACCAAGATCAGGACTCTCTTGTGACAGTAAAAGCAGTACTCCCACAAGGAAGGTTTGCTGGGGTAGCGCCTCTGGAATACTTACACCTGGAAATTTTAAGAATAAGACCTCGCTGAAGTACATATGTATAAAAATATATATATTGCAAAGAGTTAGTGAGGAAAACAGCCTGAGTTATCTCCAGTCTATCTCAATGGACAGCCGAGAAAGCTTTGCCTTGCTTCCAGTTCCTACATAAACAATGGGAGCTTCCTCTCTGTTATTTATGCCCTGATGAGTAGGAAGACGCCAGTAACAAACACCACCACCCTTGTCTTCATTCTTAGCAGCTTACTGCCCTCACAGTGTGCACACAAGCCTCTCCAAGGGCATTGCCAAACTCACCAGACGGCCTCCCTGAGGTATGTTCTGAAGAGCTAATGCACGTCACGCCCATGCAATCCTCTTTTCCTGCATCTCCAGGCAAGGGCACGCACCGCCCGTTAAAGCATGCAAATCATTCCCTAAGTATTGTACCAACACATAAAAGAAAGTATTTCCTTGCCCTGAGGAAGTCACCAGCAATGAAGAGATGGAAAAGACTGGGGAAGAACTGGAGGGGGTCTGCTCTTCCCTAGCTGAAATAACAGGGGGCTGGAACAAGTTGGGTGATGGAGAAGCCAAAACCACTATGCCGGCCAGCAGGACCGGGGAGTGGGGCAGAGGGCTCCCCTCCTGGCTCAGTGCACCCCGAGCTGATCAGCTGCGGTGGCCCTTGGATGGGCTCAGGGTGCCGCTGATCTGGCAGGATCAGGGTGGCTCAGGCGCTGCGCCTGGCCAGGATCTGCCACCCGGCCTGAGGTAGCCTGGTTCTCTTGGCCATCATGGAGAGACTTTATCTGGCCAAGGAACAGCTGCCCTTGGCCAAGGCCACCAGCTTGGAGCTAAGAGAAATAGGTGACTTCTGTTTCGGGACCTGACTTAGTGCCCAGGGCACTGGCAGAAACACATAATTTCAGCTGACTGACCAAAGGAGCTGTGGTGGGCATGGGGGGGACTGCTTGCAAGTGGTTGATGCTCTGCTGCTGGCCTTTACAGGCTGGAGCTATTGCAGAACAGACCTCTCTAATTTTTCAGGTATTTTTTAACCTTGCTTAATGGCTTGAAGAGATATCCTTTTTGCCCTTCCTTCATTTTTGGGGCAGCATTTCCCAGGTATACTTCCAAACTCAAAACATAGGCTTCCTGATGCAAGCTGAGCATATTGAGCAAGAAGCTGGCATTACTAAATTGGAGTGGTACCATCTTCTCCCAGAGAACCACAGCGGAGGAAACAGAAGGTTTTGCAAACCTAATCAACTAGTCCTACGGGAAGTCACGAGACCAGCTCCTCTCAAGCCAAAGCACTGAATGCTTAAACAACAAATTGAGATGTTGATTAAAAGGAAAAAAGCCTTTTAAATCTATATTGGCCAATGCAGTTCAAAAGGGAGGTTTATTGTTGTAAGTGTATATACTATAAATAAGGGGGTTATTTGATGTTCTGAGGGTTGCACAACAGTTAGTTTCATGCAATCTTTCAAGAAATGGTTTTAGCATGAGCCAGGTGGGTGGTTCTCTGAGGTATTGCATTTCATGAATACGCTGAGGCTTTTGGGAGAGCTTCTACCCTAAGAAAGATGGATCTGTCATGCTGGGTTTTCTGCCTCTCCCAGGCAACAGAGAACAGACAGGGTGATAAAAGGGCATAACCCCTTGAGAAGTAGGGGAGGGAATAAAAAAAAGGATTGTTTGTGTAAAAGAGGAAGGGAGATTTGTTAATTGCTCTTCCAAAGAGGGAGTCTGCTCTGCATTTGAGCTTTGGAAATACTTTTTGTCCATGTTGCCAACATAGGCTGCAGCGTATTGGGGGTCAGCTAGATTCTAGCAGTGCTTCCAGAGCCCTTGACAGCAAAACACAGGTGTCTTCATGATCCGTGGCCATCTAGCAATCCTGAAATCAGCTTATAAGATGGCGGGGGGTGGCAGAAATCACAGCACAACAAGGACTAGTGTGTGATCAGAGATGGGGAGTCCAGGCAGGGTGTCATGAGGCAGCTGTGGCAAGCTGGAGCTCAATGGAAAGATGTTAGCTCCCCTTCTTCACCTGAAGGTCTTCAGGACTGTACAGGGACCTGGGCATAACTGGTACTCCACCTCATGCTGTTAACTTTTTAAATTTCCACTCTCCTGTTGTGCCATGTGGAGCTTCATTTCCTCTGCTTGGGATCGGTGCAGTAGATTGCAAAAGGTCTCTCGCAGATGAAACGCCATTAGCAAATGTAATGGTCAGAGAAGGCTGAGCTGGAAAACAACCATGCAAGTGGATGCAGGTTACACCTCTGGTTCCTGCTGGCAAGTAATGCTTGTGCCTTTGTTGATGCAGAATTTTTTTGTTTGTTTGATGTGGTTGGGGCAGGAAAGCCAAGCTCCTTGCTGTCAGTCCACCCAAGTTAATGAGTATGAACTGGGTCATTGCCACTATAAAAGGGAATGCCTTGAAGGAAGATTATAATGTAATAAAAAAGGTAATCCAAGTACTGCACCTAATTCTGTGCTTAGCACTGTGTAGCTAGGATGTTACTCACTCTTACGAGACCTTTACACCAGCCTGACTGTGAGACTAGATATCTACCCTAAACCTGAAAGAGAAAGAAAAGTTTGATCCAAAGGGTAGGGTTTAAGAGCTGAACCATGAAGATCAAGCTGTAAGCTTCACTGCACAGGCATTGCCCTGCTTCTAGCCATACTTAGTCTAAAACACCATGTACTAATTGGTGAGGTTTCACTGCAGAGTCTAGGAAACCCCAGCTACATCCTAAATGGAAAACTGTAGTTCCCCACTGGGTCATGCACTTGTATACAAGGTGCCCCCATGCTTTCTCCTACAGTGGTACAGCAGGGAGATCTCTGGCTCTCATCACCCAGCCCCACACAGCTGAATGAAGGGGATGCTGACAGAATGCATACCCCAAAATCCTTCTTCCAAGGAAAAAGGCCCATTTGCCTCACCGATTAGCTCATGCTGATCTAACTCACTTGCTCCTCTGAGACAGGATCTAGGATACCTACCCCACCCTGCCCGAACTGTGGGGACTTTTAAGAACTGATGGGTGGTAGACCAGTGGCAGAGGCTGTGGGTACTTATTGGAGGGCTAGCGACCCTTAAAAACTTGAAAATATTTCCCCAATGCCTACCATAAATCATCCTTGTTGTAAATCAAGCCAGGTCTCCACGGACATGGAGAATAATGCATTGCAACTTTTACGAAAGAGCAGGGTTTCTGGTCTCTCCTCAGTTGTTGTGTCCGGAGGAAAACATGGGTCCCATCCATCTATAAGGATACTTGTCCCTTTTTTAAAAAAGAAAGACTGGGCCAAAATCCTGTCTTTAGCCATCTCCAAACTCTGGATAAGCTTACACTTGAAATGAGCACATGGGCCTATAAGCAGAGCCTGACCCACATTAATTCCTGAGCAAAACATTAATAATGCAGGAGAATTAGAAACTTGGGGCACTCTGCTTGATTTACCAAAAAGGTCGTGCTCATGGATTGAGTTGCAGGTTGCACCAAGGCTTGCACGACTCCTCTGTGGCAGCAGAGGTGGAAGAGCCTTTGCAGGTGGCTTTCCTTCTGGCTCTCCCGCAAGTGTGGGCAGCAGAAGGCACGGTGTGTGTTACTGATCTGGGTTTCAGCACATCTACCTGTGGTAACCAGAGAAGCTGTAGCAGAGCCACGAGGAAGGCAAGCTGAAATCGATCCAAGAAACATGTAGTCCATCAGCTATCCTGTTGCAAATCCCACTGAGAGGATGTCGGTACAGCAGTATTGGAAATGATTGAAGAACAGGCCTTTCACATTTTGTGAATATAAAAAGCAAAACAAATGCAAACCCAACAAGTTTGCAGCTTATGCATCCCTGTCTCTGAGAATCTGAGAGACCACATGTAGGAAAGTGATGGCAAGAGAGCTGAACCTCATGGGTATCCGCTTGAACTCTGAAACTTAGCATCGAGGAGGAAGACTGACACATCTGAGTGCCCCGTGATATATAGAAGAGGCCACTCCTGTCAAGCTAAAAGTCTGGGTCTCAGCTGCACAGGAGCTCTGCCAGGCATGACTGCATCTGTGCCTTTCCCTCTTGGGACGGGGAGGAAGGAGTTAACAGTCTTATAGCTACCTACTACAGCCTGAAGGCACCATACGTGCGTAGACAGAGAGGAAGAGCAGAGCAGATTGATGGGGCCTTCAGGCTGCTTAGGGAAAGGGTGATGCCCCCATGCTCTTGGGGAGCATGCAGCAGCACTGGTGCAGCTGCATTTTGTACCAGTGCAGCAAAACAACCCCAGGTCCCCAGGCAAAGCAGGCTGGGCTGGTAATGCTCAGAGAAAGCCATACCTGCCAGGCATCCTCTTTGCCCAAGGTCTGTGTGTCCTTCCACCCCTGGCTGAACTGGCAAGGGGCACAGAGCCACCAGCAACACATGATAACCTTGCAGCCCTGCACTTGCCCCAGGAGCTGGGGCACCTGGTGCCTCAACCAGCATGCAGATGGCTGCATCAGCACCTACCTGTGTCCTCAGAGGGTCAGCCTGAGAAGGGACCCAGAAGGTCAGCCTGCCACATCCCCAGGTGCTCAGGACTCACCTCCCTCCTCTGGAGCTGGGGATACATCAAACCTTGTACAGGGGGTGTGAAATCCACATCTCTGCATTCATCTGCCTCTCCCACCATACTGGAGGGCTAGCAGAAGACATGCTCCCAGTGCTGGGGCTTATCTCTAATTCCCAGTGCCTCTCAGCTGTGTCCCATTCATCAGAAAAAGGCACAGTGCTCGGAAAGAGTCTGCTGCCAGGGCTGCCCTGGTGCTGCTGGGGCTTATCCCATGCGTGACCTTACCTGGAGAAGAGGGGAAGGTGGGCCCTGATCAGTGATCTGACGCGGGGTCATGGGGTGGGGGGCTGCCCCTCATGCTTGCTGGCGTTGGGACTTCACTGAGGGGCTGCTCTGTAAAAACCATCGCTGGCAGAACTGCTCTGGAAGCTGTGGTCTTCCAATTGCATGTCACAGGGGCTGCGTCCTCTCAAACTGTGCCTCTTGTCCCCTTCACAACACACTATAGCAATGAGACGAGAAACAGATAAGGTGACACTCCTAAGGTCCTTCACCTGGGTTACCTGAAAAGCAACACCTAGGTGACAACTCCTGCTGCTGAGATGCGATTTTTCTGGCTGACTTCTGCTGGACTCGCTCCTGTTCTCCTTTGCTTTACCTGTTCTCTGCCTCTTCAAATGCCAAGAGTTAATGTCCTTATTCTCCCTAAGTTGGGCAAATATCCAGCTGACCATGGAGAGGGAGAAAGGACAAGGGATCATTAGCAGCCTCAGAATAATGTATGAGAAATCGTGGGCTGTATCCATTGCTCAGCTCTGCCACAGAGACTTGGACTGGATCGACACTGTTTCCCCACTTGTAAAACAGAGATAATCAGTCTTCCCAAACCTGTTGCTGGGAGAAAGTTTGTTATTGCTCATTAAGCCCTTCGAGGTTGTTAAAGGGCAGGCTAGCTGGCCAAACTACGCGAGGTCTATCACCCGGCTGGAAGGCACTCTGTCACTTGAAATACAAAAGCCCTTTGCAGGGGGGAGGATCATAAATTCCACAGGGCACCAGATAAACCAGAGGAGGTGAAAAGACAAAGGGGCAGCTGACGTTTCAAGTCCCTTCCCCCCCATGCCCTGCTTCCTCCCTCCCACCTTTGCCACGCCAACACAATATCGGTGTGACAGCCCTCTCCATCACCTCTCATCATGCGGCACGGGGCAAAAGCAGCATGTGGTTATGCTGCCCACGGACCACATCTCTCCTTCATCCCTGTTCCTCCTCCTTGGTCAGCAGGTGGACAGCCTGAATGGCTCCTCTCCTGGGAAAACAAAAAGAGGAATGGCGATGGAGGGGGAAGGAGGGTTGCAGTGTGGGGCAGGGGGAAAAGCTGGAGCTGAGCAGGAGAAAGTGGAGATCTGGGGGTAAAAGAGGGAAGGGGAGAAAGGAGCACACAGACACCCTCGCAAAAGAAAGGCAACAGGTGGAAGTATGGAGGAGGACCTGGTGATGGATGCTGGTGTTGCACATATTTCCTGGCAAGTGGGAAAATATAGCAGAGATGAGAGGTCACACAGAGCCTCCTTCCCAGCACACGCATCTCCGGGCAGGTGCCTTGCACACCCAGGAGGTAGCACTGATGAACACATTTAGTCACTGTCTTCACCTGCCACTGCTGGAGCAGAGTTTTGGGACCAGACCAGAGATCCACAAAAGTAATACTGCCTTCATTTGGTGCAAAGCAGTGCCCACTTCACCCAGCTCCAGCCCTGGCTGTTTGCCTTCCCCGCTGCAGGGTGGTGATCAGTCACACAGTGGTCACCCAACTTGTTCTACTGCTTTGGTTGGACAACACGGAACAGTTACAGGAACCTGGAGAGTTCCTGTGAGGGTGAAGACAAGGAAAACAAGGCTGTACTTAAAAGTGCTACCAGTGTAATGATTTTGGAAGGGGGCTGGGAAGAGGAGGGAAGATAGCACTTTGTCAGAGCGGTAACAACCCAAGCGTAGGCACAGTTATGCTGCAAAAGAGCCCTTTTACCAGGAAAGCTTATTTCACTTGGAAGTTCCTGCAAACAACGTCAACAACTGCTTTGTATGGAGAAGTGTAGAAGAGCCTGGATATGCACCCAGTTCGCAGTGGCATAGCAAACTCCTGCTCATCAGCTGCGTATTTCCTGGGAAGGGGTATCTGAGTTCACAACACGTGCAGGGTCATTGAACATAGACAAACAAGGTACAATCATTATTTATTAGTAGTTTGTTACCATCAATACCTTGACAGTGTGTCTAAGCTCTAAAATGTGTGCTGGAAAATGGGGGAGGAGGCCATATACAACTTTGGGAATAGCATGCTACTGACAAACCTCTTTGGTGACAAGAAAATCTTTACCACTTGTTTTTCATTGCACAGAGGAATAGCTACAGTAGCTATGCAGGAAAAGCCATGTCCACACTGCTGGGAGACTTCTCTGCTACAGCCTCCCAGGACAGGTACAACCACAGAAAGGGGACAAAGCCAGAGAGGCTACAACAGCTAGATGGACTGACTTCAGCCTGGCTCCTCATGCTCTTGGACTTGCCTCCAAACTCTCCTTCATCCAGAAACATTAACTCCAAGCTCTTGCTGACTGCATCTGTTTTTCAGAAGCGATGCACGCTCAGGCTTGGAAAAACACAGGTCATTAATGGATCCTACTGTGACAGACAGGGACTGCAGGCTACTCACAGCCCGTAGGCTGGGAACTGCATTCCCCCAAATGAAGGGTAAAAGAATTTGCCTCTTTGTTTTAGGGATTGTTCTCCCCAACCCTAAGGACAAGCTGAATATTCACGAACTGCCTATATGAATTAGTTATCTTCTAAAAGCAAACACAAAGTCCCCATTCTGCATGAGGTGCCCAGGCACCAGACAAAGCCGAGCGTCTGCTCTAGCAGTGGGTTTCCCAGGGACTCTGCACGCTGCCTTAAACCAGTTACTCTTGCCTATTAAAGCAGGATCAAAACTGAACAAAGACAAAGATCCTTCCAGAGCTGTTCAAGGCAGCTGCAGCTAGTTCAGACTTCTACATCTCTTGACCTAACATGACTCCCAGGCTACCACATTGTCTGGATGGGAAGCCAGAAGGGAAGCTAACGTGATTTTTATTGTAAGTGCTGCTCACCAGTGCAGTCAGTCTAGTTTATGTTAAGGGTTCAGGTTGCTAAGTAGCTTGCCAGCGCAGAGGTTCAGATTCGTGTTCGAGCTGTATTTGTGGTAGGAACAAATGGGTATGTATGAGCACAAATGTGTGTAATGGCTCATTTGCAGGTGTTCGTGGTAGCATACACAAAGGAAAGGGGCATCTCTGAGCAGGAGCACTCCTGAGGTTGTTGAGGACATCAGAGAATGGTTCATTGTATACATGATGGAGCTGACACGAAGGCATTTAAGAAATGGGTATCACTGGAGAGGCAGACCCAGCTCCAAGTGAGATGGCAAGAGTGTGCAAAAAAAAAAAGTTGAGTGATTGCAAGTGTGTGTACAAAAGAGACAAGACACGCGTACTGTCTGTACTGGGCCTGTCTGTCTGGAGTTAGGAAGTTAACTTTGTGCTTTGCATTTGTGGCTAAAATAGCATTGATAACGCACCAGGGTTTTGGCTACTGCTGAACAATGCTTGCACAGTGTCAAGGCTTTGTCTCTCTCCTCCCTGCACCCCACAAGTAAGTAGGCTGGGGGTGGACAAGAGGTTGGAAGGGGACATCCGGTACAGCTGACCCAAACTGACCAAAGGGATATTCTATACCATATGACTATACCATATATCGTGCTCAGCAATAAAAGCTCAGGAAAAGGAGGAAGGAGGGGTGTTCATGGTTATGGTGTTTGTCTTCCCAAGCAACCACTATGCATACTGAGGTCCTGCTTCCCAGGACATGGCTGGACGTCTGCCTGCCGATGGGAAGCAGTGAATGAATTCCTCTTTTTCCTTTGGTTCCCTGTGCAGCTTTTGCTCTTCTTGTTAAACTGTCACTATCTTGACCGTGAGGGGTTTTTTTTCATCTTATCTCCTTCCCCGTCCTGTTGAGGTGGGGGGAGTGAGGGAGCAGCTAGGTGGGTGTCTGGCAGCCGGCCAAGGTCAACCCATCACACTGTCCTTTTGTTCAGGTGGCCTGTGTCCCTCCCGAACCCCATGTGCAGACAGTGGGGATTGTTAGGGACACTTAGGAGGCTGGTGAGCAATTCAGAGGGGCTGTGCGGGGAACTGCCTGGGGCCAGGGAATAGGAAGAAGTACCAGGGTCAGACTGACCTTGTGTCTGTATGCCTGGGAACACAAGTGTCATTGCCCCTAAAAATACCACCACAGTACAAGTGCTACAACAGTACCCCCGTACAGCAAGTGCCCCTGGGCTGCCCTTGCCAGGCTGGACCTTCCGAATCGCCAGGGACCCCTGTCTCTCTGCACAGCGAGGCAAGGGTGCTGTGCTGAGAGCTGGGCTTGTAGGTGTTTCTCATGGCACATGCTGAAGAGCGTTCCTCCTCACCCAGAAGACCTGGTGCACATGGAGACTGTCTGGTCACCTACATGGCAGCCTCCCCTGCCTAAATCAGTGGGGCTAAGAGCATCGGCCACATGGGTCCCTTCGCCTGTGCTCTGTTCCATCCCCGGGGACACCAGCTCCATGCTCTGCCCAGGCCTGCCTCTGCCACTGATTCCTCTCCAGCCCAGAGCGAACATCTCAGAGCAACCAGGTCTCCTGCAACCACCAAGGGGCAGAGAGGGATGTCCTTGGTGAGTCCCCACTGTGTATCCTCCACCTCTTGTGTGCAGATGGCAGAGAGACCCTAGTGCTCCAGAGGACAGTCCTGGCAGGTGTCACCAAACTCAGAGCCTTTCTGGGCTACAAGTGGTTAGACTCCACTTGCTTGTCTTTCCCAGCCCCTAAATGGAGCCAGCCTTTATGCTCAGAAGATGTGGAAGGACACCAGCAGGACTGCTTGCTCCATGAGCCAACTCCACACCCTGCAGAAGCAGCAGGCACAGGCATGGTCACAGCACGGTTTACAGGGTCCCCGCTCACAAATCCCTTCTGCAGCATGAGAGAGACCCTGGCATACATGCACCTGGCATGCCCCTGCCCCTCTCCCAGCTCCCCCAAGGGCTAAGTGGTTTTCTCCCCACCTTTCTACTTGCACCCTCTCCACCTGCGGCCCCACCATGTCACAAGACCTTGGTCGCCTCCTCTTGCCCTTGGTCAGGCCGACCACATGCAGCCCCAGGAGGAGGAGGATGAAGAGGGGGGACCACAGTGGCTATTTCTCTCCCCGCACTTTGGATGCTTGCACGGAGAGGGGGGCACGAATGGTGGGGCTCTGCTTTGTGTCCCCTCCTGGCTCCCTCTTCTTGCACTTTTAACCCTCTGACTTTCATCCTTTTTTGCCCATGAAATGTCCCCATTTCAGCTGTTTTCTTCTATGCCCCCCATCCCAAGAGCTCTATGGTTTAGTTAGGATCAGCTGACGCCCAGCCTAAGGGGTAGGGTTTTCCCCAGCAGTCCTTGGCCGGTGGCCACCTGATTAAAAGCAGCAGGAGAGCGGTGGCGGGAACCCAATCTGGCATTAATGAGAGTGAGAGGTTGTTGCATGACCGGCTGAGCAGCAGGAGCCTGGCAAAACAGCGGCATAACAAATGGCACCATGTGTAGCAAAGCTCCTCGTTAGCATAACGTGGATCTTGGTTACACCTGGGGCACTCAGCCTCCCAGCTTTGCCCTTTCCTCATCAGCCCTCTGGCATAAGGGAACGTAAAAGACCAGAGTCTACTTGTTCCTTGCAGCAAAAAAAGATGTCTTCAATTTCTACTTTAGTTGTGTTTGTGTCTTGCCTATCTCTAGAGCTGACAGTGTCCAGATGGAGCTGGTCAGGCTAGGTGACCTGGGACTGAGCGGTGTGGAAGGGGGTTATCTAGCTTCTCTTTGCTGGGAGCCTGCTTCCCCTGCTGGCTGGTGAAGCTGGCGAGGTGTCCGTGGGTGGGGAGGACCAGGCAGGACATGAAGAGTTGTTAGGCTTTGCTATCAAACAGCTCACTGCATGGATCTGAGCCCTGCTTGGAATTTGCAGGACTTGGTTGTTTTGGGGCCTGCCTTTGCTGCCCTTCAGACCACAAAACCCTTTTCCTTTCTTCATGCAGGTGCTTGATGAGGCTGATGGCAGGCTGCTAGCTGCAAAACTCTCTTGGCTGGCCACTCTCTTGCAAGGTCTGTATTAAGAAACTCCTTCTCAAGGAGCTCACCGCTATATTGCACAGCAAAACACAGGGGGCTTTACGCTAGCTACCTGTTGTGGTTTATTTTAACTCCTCCATGTACAAGACAGCAGGGACTTGCTGACACAGCTCAGTAAGCAAAAGATCACGCATCCTTAACTGATAGCAGTTGTAGCGAAGGCCTGGTCCTAAAGTCCCTGACGTGAATGTGATCAGAAGTAATTATATAGTTTAGCTATTACTGTACCCCCTATGCACAACAGTGGTGCCCAACTGGAAGCTTGGAGGCAGTCCATAACCTTTGTGCAATCTTGGGAATTGATTGCAGTCTGAGGAAGCCGCTGTCTATGCAGGCCAGAGACATCAAAACAGGGTATTGCCTACAACATGTTCTTTGCACGGTATTGTTAGCTAAGGAATGACATATAATATGTGGTCATATCTATCATCTGTTTAGCTACGCCAGCATAATTCACACGGTCAAAGAAGTTATGTCAGTAAAATTTCCCAAGCGGACAAGCCTCATCATGGTTTTCCAACAACCACATAATACAACATTTTCACGCTGCTCAGAGCGGCTAAGCAAGCATCAGACTTGGCTTCCAATGTAAGAAACCCTCTGAACAAAAGCAGCATGTTGAAGGGTAGGTCATCAAAGCTTTTCTGCCTTTTCTGGAACAAGGAAATGCACGAACAGTTTCTGCCCTTTTAGAATATGAATTCAGAATAAATTTTGCCAGGAACTTCAAAAGTCATCATTTGGAGCTGGGAACCCAAAAAGACAGGCAGTGTTTGCTCTGTATGCATCAGGAGAGTTTGTATTTGCAACTGCATTTCTGCAGTAGAGATGTGACTCGTTCAGACCCCAGGTGGAAAGCAGACAGGTACAGGAGTTTGCACAGAGCGTGTCTGTTTGCACCGATCTCCACCGGAAAACCCTCGTCTCAGGGCAGGGACTCCCAGTTGTGCCCTCAATAGAAGTAATATGTGATCATTTACGGTTTCAAGGATGTTTCTTTTCCACGCAACCTGAGTGGGGACCTGTGAGGTTGACCAAAACTCCGAGGCCAGTGAAACAGCTGCTCTGGGGATGGAGGCAAACCTGTTCAGCACCGAGCAGAGAGAGGCTGAGCTGTCAGAGGCGCTCAACTCCACGTTTGAGGACATGGTGTGGTGCCCACGTGTGTCAGTGACCAACCAAAAACTGCCACTGGGAGGGGGCACCCAACCACCAACATGAAGTACACCCTGATTTGCAGCATACAATTTCTCTGGTTGTGAAAAGCGCTTTGCTGCTCTTGAAAGCTTGTATGAGTATGTACTGGGGGGAGTTAAAAAGGTCTGCTGTGCAATGACAACTGTATCCCAGCAAAAGCCCCAGCGCAGCGGCCTCATACTGGCTTTGCAGGGCCTTCTACAGGTAGAACCTCCCCAGCAGTAGCACTTCCATGCTAGCATGGATGCCATATCTAGCTGCACCAGCAAAATCTTTTCAGGTAGAGGCAAGGAACACCTGGCAGAGGGAACCCTATAGCTGGGCATTTCCCAGGCCACCTGTATGACCAAACCCACCATTTCATTACCACACTGTTGGTGGGCCAGAGGCTCCTCCTTCTGAGTGCATGAAGAGGATGATACCAGTACAAGCACGTGTAGGTGATACAGGCCATGGTCCTGGCCGCAGGAGAAGTGCAAGGCATGCCATTAGGTATGGCCTTGTCGTTGCAGAAAGGATGCTGTGATGCTGCACTGCAGCTAAGGGGAAACCCTGGGGGGACGGGGTCACAGTGTAAGGTCCTGTCAGCATGCCAAAATGAAGCTATCTGCACTTAGTCAGCCAAACACCTTAAACATGCCCCATGCTTCAGCCTGGCTAAGGAGAGCTGTTGAAATGTTACCTTCAAACATGATTGTGTCTTGCTGAATACAGCGAGACAGTATTGCACCCCACTGCAATATTGATGGGGTGACACCGGGTCTTCAGCGTGGGAGGGTTAGACAATAACACTGGAGATAGAAAGTGTGTGTGCAATAGGTTAGATGTGGAGCAATGTCCTGTCATAAACAAAGTCTGGCCTCACCTATGAAGAAGGGATCAGCCTCGGTTTACCATATCACAGCCTTGCAGAAACCATGGACCAAATCCTGGCATTTCATTAGCTTCGAGAGTGGCGCTGACTCAGAAAATAGTTAAATGCAGTTTTAGTTCTCTGTGGATGAAAAGGATTAGTTTTCCTGTAGCATGACAAGGAGCACTATACCTGGCTGCTGAGGGCTATGGTATTTGCAACAGGGATGGGACTTTGGCAGGCCAAGGAGTAGGAGGCAAGAACAAGCCACGAGCTGTATGTGGGAGGCCACAACAACAGATGGGACTGGAGGCAAACCATCCCGATGAAAATTGTCCATGGGTGAAGCAAAGACCTGCTTGCAAAAACCTGTGTCTGAACTTGCCCTCGCAGAGCGGGTGTTTGAGCCTCAGTCCAAGCCTTCCTGGAAGCTCAGTCGTGTAAGAGGTAAGAGCCAGAGCAGAAGAGATCACAGGGTTCATATCAGTAGAGGGTACAGACCAGGTAACAGAGTCCAAATCCAGCAGCTCCTTTATTCTGTGACTCATAAGGACAGAGAGAATTTTGCAGAATCATAGCTTCAGGCCTTTGGATGGTTTGCAAAAAGGCGTCTTGGTGCTGATGCACGTGAATTGCCTCAGCTGAGCCCTGTGAGTACAGAGCATGAGTGGCATTCGACCTATCCTAGTTTTATCCACTCTCTCTGTATCATCACCATCATGGACAGTGGAAGAATTACACAAAGGGTTGTCCAGCTGCTTTACCATCACAGCCCCCACCCCTGACTGCGATGGGAGGTCTAGAAAGCATGGCTTGTGTTTTCATCCAATCTACAGGAGACTGAGAGGAGCCGCAGTAATAGGCTTCAAACATGTGAAAGGTCACTGCAGAAGGGAAGGGAATAACCCGTTCTCTTTTCCCACTGGGGAAAAGTCAAACTCACGTGCCTAAAAGACAGTGAGAAGATCCAGGCCAATACCGTGAGCCGTCTCTCGATAATAAGGTGAGTGAATCACTTCCTGAGTAGGGTGGGGGATGGGAGGGCTGTTAAAGGCACGTCAAAAAAACATCTGTCAGGCATGGGCTAGGTTTAGTTAATCCTGCCTTGGAGAGGAGGATGGGTTAGCTGATCCCAAGGTCCTTTCCTGTTCTGTGTTCGGTGATTTCACCAATCCTCATAGTACCCAGGAACCAAATGCAGCTATTAAAAGCTTTGTAAGATCTATACTGGTTTGTGTTGCTTCCATTAAAAAAAAAAAAACAAACCCAAACCAACAGGCTCACCCATGGTTTATTTAGGAATGAAATAGTTATTCAGGGAAGGAAAACATCCTCCATTTACTCCATAGCCAATGCTTAAGGGAGGACTGTGAGAGGAACCAGGTCCTGCAGTGCGTTCTAAAAGCAGGCAAAACTGCTCCTTTGGGAACAAAAATATACAGAATCACAGAATCTTTTGGTTGGAAAAGACCTT
>VYZW01043914.1:3252-13605 GCA_013401315.1 Balaeniceps rex
AGAAGCACTCAAGATCTTTAGCCAAGAAAATTTCCATAAATAGGTTTCAGGTAACCAGCTACAGAGATCATACCTTCACTGTTCCATGCCTGCAACTGACCTAACACAGCTGATAAAAAGCATAAGGTAGGTAGTTTTTAATCAGATTACTTTCAGATAAAAGTATCAGTGTGAAGGTTGAAACAAGACCTTCCACCAGCCATTTCCATTATTTAACAGATCACAAAGACTTTCTGTTGCTTCTATTTTGTAGTATAATAATTGTCTCATTATAGTAATCATTCATAATCTGCACAAAGAAGGGGTCGTAACACCGAAATTACAAACGCAGGACTGGTACCCTAAGAGATAAAAAAGTGCCCACAGGTCATTCCTTAGACAAGAGAATTTTATGCCTCAACTTTGTCACATGTAGTGGAACAGAAACCTACCTTTAAGAAAAGCATGACTACTCATTGTTATTTAATGAAAATGTAATGGCATTTAAAACAACGTTTAATGAAAATTATGGTATTTTCACATGGGAATTTTTTTCTAGAAAGAGACAGGTGTGAAAATAAGTACAATTTCCCCACAACACAGATGACATACCTTGAGCATCACAGCAACATTTGAAATGTTCCCTTTACCTCTCCCTTTGATTACTACTCCTGCCAAATTAAGATGAGCCCTGAAAACAAAGCTGGATTCTTTCATGCTTGCCTATCATCACTGATAATAATAGTATTTAACAACTACTCAGCATATTCATTCTGGAAGATGGCTATGTCCACGTAACAGAGCAGGACTGGCTTAAAAAATTGCTAGTCTTAATTCCTTGGATTATGTGTTAAAACAGAATAAAATCCAGTAGGAATCAAACCAGTTCTTTCAGAGAATAAAAATATTACATGGAATCACAAAATCTGGTATTACAGCAATACACAAAGAAAAAGAAATCAAAACCAAGAAAAAGTCTCTCATTTTCTGGATCACAACTATGTTACTTCTAAACTAAAAGACTACATGGATAACATATATAACATATAGAAATACAAAATAATGACAAACCACTGTCCTCACAGTGTGCCCAATGTCTAGGTTTGCAAAACTTGATTTCCCTCCAGATAGTGCTCAATTTCTTCTTTAAATTAAAAATAGTCTACCACTTTGACTTATTCATGAAACCTTCCAGATTCTGCACAAATCAGATACACCTACATGCATACACAAGTCATACATGAGTTTTATTGCATGTACTAGCATATCTAATAGAAAATAATCAATTAATAACAGTTCGCTAGCATATATTTATACTAAACATTTTTTCCCAATTCAGGTAAGTTCCTGTATGAATTTCTCATAAGCAATTTAGAAAAATCAGGAAAGACTGCCAGCACCAGCAAGAAGGAAATCCACATCCTTGATTACTGAAGGTGACATTTTGCTTCAAGGTATTTAATTTATTACATAAAATTGAATAAATGCATTGTTTCTGCTATTTCAGTTTTATTACTGGAAGGAATGCAGTGGCGCTGCCAGGAACTTCATCTGGGGCCTCAAGACTGAAGACTGCACCAACCCTGAAGCAAAACTCTATTACTGAAGAACCTGTGCCACATCCTGCCAAAAAAAAGCAGGAGCAGTCCTTTGTGTCTCAGAGCTGTACTTCATGCAGTGAGGAGAACATAGACAGGCTGTTCCCTTTTCAGCCCAGCAAAACTACCCCAAGCAGCACTCTGTGCACAATAGACAATGACAACATCTGTGTGAGATCGGAAAGAACTGCAACCACCCACATCTGCAAAATAAGAAAAAAAGGAAACAACATCAAATGACATTTTCTGTAAATAAGAGCAGACCTTACATCATGTCAAATGATAACTGTTTCACATTACTAGCACCTAGTTGCCTTGCAAATTCACGATAAAATTTTGATTGTGGCTTAAGAAAGGGATCACAGGACTCTTGAAAAGTTAAACTGCAACAAGTACACGGACAGCTCTGTGCTCTGCTGGGCTGCTTTGCTTTATCTTACCTTCCCAGAAACCACACTGCTTTTATCCATTTGTTAAAAGAGACCATGAACGATATTACACAAAACTCGGACTTTCTTAGACATGCATTTTATTTCACCAATATTCAAGCATGCCAAACGTAACAAAATCTAAGGTCGTCAAAGCATTGGTGTCACAGCCACATTTAGAAATCTTAAATAACGTTATAAATCCAAATGAACTGTCAAACAATATGGCACGCAGCCAAATACCCAGACATTTAAGCTCGACTGACACAGCGCGACTGACACACACTCAGGCACAGTAGGACATTTGGGCTTTTGATAACAAGAGATAGTAGTCCCACTGTTTCAGATAGTATATAATTTCCAGCTCTGTCAATGCAGCATGCATCCGTGCAGTTTGCTTTATGTATAAGGCTTTATAATTTTTTATTCACTGCATTGACCACACAATCAATTCATGTCCAATTTAAAACTAGTGCGTTCCATATATAAGATTGTTTTTTAACTAAGCAGACTACACTTAAAAGTGTTTCTCTGTGAGGATAGCCCTCTCGCAGCAAAAAAATGCTGCAAGAACAAATACAGAAGCATGATAAACAAATCCGTCTCTTTTAGTAAATTTTAATTCTCTAAAGAATGGATTCACCACCTCGGAGTATGCTCTCTCTTGTAATTGTTAACTTTTCCGTATTTGAAGGGTCAGAAAATGTGCTACCTATATAACAGAAATGTATATAACAGAAATGTGTGCTACAGTTTAAAACCTGATTACTTAACAGTAGAAGGGGTTTTTTTTTGTTGTAGGTGGTGTGTTTGTTTGTTTAAATAAAGCATATTGTAAGATGCCTGCATGACTGTTTTCAAGAAAAATACTGGTACAAGAAAAGCACAGTAACGCTCATGACTGCAGTGACATGTCAAAGAGTTACTCCACAGACAAATGAATTACCGGCACTGAAGTCTCACCAATGCAGGCTTTTAAAGCTATAATGAAGGTAAAGGAATACTAGCTGTATAAGCAAAGACACAAAAGCAAACTCAGCCTTTCTGCTTGTGATATACCATGAACTACCACAACATAAAAAAGTTGTAACTTTTTTTCTCTGCACAAAAGTATAATCCATAAATAAAGCATCAAATGAATTCAAGTATTCACACTATTCCTGCTCAGGAGAGCAAACATCCACCTTTCCCCCATGCAAAATGCTACTTAAATAACATATAAAAAACCCCTACATTCCCAATTTTGTGAAACAACCAGGTACAATAAACTCAATTTCCTATTCTATTGTAGGCCTCACAGTTTAATTGCATTATATTAAGTCTTCAGCCAGATCTTGTTGCCTTGTTTACACACCAAAAGTTTAAGGTGACTGCTTCTAGTAAGCTCCTAATGAGGAGGAAAAGAGGAAGAAAAAAACTCTTCAGCCACTTCCTGGCGACAATTGCGCATGTTAAAAAAAAATCCAAACCTAGTGAAAAAGCACATGTAACATCCAGTTAATGTGCACATAAGAAGAAAACTGCTGAAGATCAAACAAAATCAACATAATTTTAATAAGGCCAAATAATTAACGGTAAGGTTCCCCAAGACAAATGAGCCAACCCAACAGCTAGCCACTATCAGCTGGTAGGTCCTATTCCCCCACTGCTCCCAGCACTGCACTCCCTCCCCCACTTTTACACCAGGGCCAGCTGACCCATCCATGAGCTGATTCAACTCACTAAGCTATCAGAAAACTAACACGTAAAAGGAAAGTAAGCAATGAGTAGTGTAGGGAATGTAATAAAAACATCCCTTTGATCAGCAAGTAGTTGTCAATCAGCTCCCTCATCTCATGATCTCACCACAGGGGCACTTCATGGTAAGGCTGGAGCTGAATCAACTGCAGGACTGAAGGGGGAAGGTCACCCTCCATAGGTTATTTTGAGCGGTCTGGTATTTGTCTGAATGCCCAGTGTGCCAACTGAACTCAAAATGGCAGAAGACAAACCCCCCCGCCCCAAAAAGATTTCTGAAAGGTTCTTAAGGCAAACCAGTTCAAGGCACTCTCAGCTGTGAGCCAGAGCCAGCCCAAGAAAGGGAGGAGGAGAGGAGAGGGCTGGGGCAGGCAGAAGGGAAGGGCGCACCACCTCCTCCTCCAGGTAGTAGGAGGCTGCCAACCTCTATCCTGAAGTCATATCATGTGTCGATTACATTCAACAGAGTTAATAACACATAGCAGATTAACTTAAGCAAATACAGTTAAATAAGTTAGTAAGTCAACAAAGGCAAAATACCTAGATTCACAACAAACAGCTGAGTCTACTCTGTATATACATAGAACCAATTTCCCCCCAGAACCTGTTCTTTTAGAATAGAATAGAATCGTTAAGGTTGGAAAAGACCTCTACGATCATCTAGTCCAACCGTCAACCCAACACCACCATGCTTACTAAACCATGACCCAAAGTGCCACGTCTACATGTTTTTTGAACACCTCCAGGGTCAGAGACTTCACCATCTCTCTGGGCAGCCTGTTCCAATGCTTGACCACTCTTCCAGCAAAGAAATTTTTCCTATTATCCAACCTAAACCTCCCCTGATGCAACTTGAGGCCTTTGCCTCTCATCCTATCACTTTCTACTTGGGAGAAGAGACCAACACCCACCTCACTACAACCTCCTTTCAGGTAGTTGTACAGAGCAATAAGGTCTCCCCTCAGCCTCCTCTTCTCCAGCCTAAACAACCCCAGGTCCCTCAGCCGCTCCTCAGAAGACTTGCTCTCCAGACCCTTCACCACCTTCGTTGCCCTTCTCTGGACACGCTCCAGCACCCCCATGTCCTTCTTGTACTGAGGGGCCCAAAACTGAACACAGTATTTGAGGTGCAGCCTCACCAGTGCTGAGTACAGGGGCACGATCACTTCCCTGGTCCTGCTGGTCACACTATTACTGATACAAGCCAGGATGCTATTGGCCTTCTTGGCCACCTGGGCACACTGCTGGCTCATGTTCAGCTGGCTGTCAACCAGCACCCCCAGGTCCTTTTCCACCGGGCAGCGTTCCAGCCACTCTTCCCCAAGCCTGTAGCATTGCATGGGGTTGTTGTGACCCAACTGCAGGACCCAGCACTTAGCTTTGTTGAACCTCATACAATTGGCCTCAGCCCATCGATCCAGCCTGTCCAGATCCCTCTGCAGAGCCTTCCTACCCTCCAGCAGATCAACACTCCTGCCCAACTTGGTGTTGTCTGCAAACTTGCTGAGGGTGCACTTGATCCCCTCGTCCAGATCATTGATAAAGATGTTGAACAAAACTGGCCCCAACACTGAGCCCTGGGGAACACCGCTTGTGACCGACCTCCAACTGTATTTAACTCCATTCACCACAACTCTCTGGGCTCGGCCATTCAGCCAGTTTTTTACCCAGCAAAGAGTATGCCTGCCTAAGCCATGAGCAGCCAGCTTCTCTATGAGAATGCTGTGGGGGACAGTGTCAGAGGCTTTACTGAAGTCCAAGTAGATAACATCCACAGCCTTTCCCTCATACACTAGGTGGGTCACCTGGTCATAGAAGGAGATCATGTTGTATGCCTCTTGGCTTAACAAGGATCATTAAGCGAGCATTGAAAACAATAACGTAAATCAGTTTTCATCAGGTGTTATTATTACAAGTGGCTGTTAGTTCAGCTAGAATTCACCACTGTGAAGTCTGGTTGGAATGATAAAAACAGAAACAGATCAAGAAATTATGCATTTTTAAAAGCACTGCCTCACTCTCAGACATGCCCAACATCCAGAAGGAAAACTGACAGCCATTCCTTTGATCTGAGAACCATTTTTTATGCAAGCTACCATGCTCCTTGGAAAAGAATATTCAAGTACTTCAAAGCCAGAAGCAGACACCACATTAGCTATTCAGCCCTCTTGTACAAGATCATAGAATTTTACTGGTTATCAGAGTATTTAGCCAGACTTAAGTTACTGACTGTACTTTCTGTAAGTACCATTAGCAACAAGAGCAGCAGCTGCCCTGGGCTGCACTGGGGCACATGTGGCAGCTGGCATGGCAGGACAGCAGCCAGGTGCCACTCTGAAACATCCAAAACACCACTGCCAGCTCACCACTGCAAATTCCTGGCAACAGCATGTCTTCCTGAAAGGCCTTACCTCTTCTAATTGCAGAAGTATAGTTGACCAAAGGCAGCATCCATCATTTCCTCCAGTGTATTATTTAAATTGAATACTCACATTCGTCATTAAAGCATTCTTCCACATTTTTCACGTGCTGTTGTCTACTACATCTCTCAGTACCCTGGTTCTGGATATGTTGTTTCCCCCTAGATTAAATAATTTTCTAGAGCCTCAGCATTGTACCAAAATCATTTTTCAATTTTCTTTTTGATATGCTAAACAAATTGAAACATGACAGCCTCTCATCCAAAATACATGTCTAAATAGTATAGTTTATTAATACCACCTCACATGCAAAACCTTCCTATCATGGAGCAAATGAAACTGATAAAAAGCAGAAGCCACACCTCAGTCTATTTCAGGGCTCCAGCATGAACTATTTAGTATGAAATGGCTTTACCTGCATAAGCATGCCATTAACAGATGGCTATGGTTGTGGTAATTACTGGCACTACCAGCTGGCAAATTTAAGAGTATACTCCAGCTCTAAAGCATTTTTGCTGTCCTCTAAATACTTCTGCACGTCTTTTCAGCATTTCTTCCAATGTAACTTTAAAATGTGGATAGAAGGACTGCGTCAACTGTCTCACATATAAGAAATAAAACTTTTGACATACGAAATGGCTAAAGCAATCAATGACCTGTTTGGATCTGTTGTGATATTTTGTGAGAAACATAATTCATACATACAAGTTTTCTTGCAAGGCAGGCATGTTCATCTCATACCTGGCATGTCCCACCCACCACTGAACACTAGCATCTTCCTTAAAATTCACTATTAACTTGTTCTATCAAGTCTGCAGCACACAAAAGCTTTAATCTGATTCAAAAGCAGTTTCACAACTCTGCATCACAGAGTTATTTGTGGTGTGACCCACTTAAAGATTAAAATGGAAAAAAAAAATCCCCTATCTAAGAATGGTAACTTAATTCGGAGAAAAATGAAATCATGAAGAAAAAAATTCTCTGCTGTAACACGGATGAACAATTAAGTGAACAAAAAAGATCAATTCAATGGATTCAGAAAAAAGGAAAATTGGGAAATAAATTTCTACATAAAAATGACATACATAATGTGAGATAGCTTCTCACTTTCTGAAAATTGCAAAGCAATTAAGTCCCCAGCAGTTCACAGCCCTGCTTGTTTCTTTAGCATCGAATGCCAGCTGATTCCTTTCATTAAGCAGGCTTCTCTCTTGCCATTCAGTTACTTTACTGATCCTTCTGCCTCTTCAAGAGCTGACTTCTCCAGCAGACACCTGCACCATGCTGGGGGAAGAGAACGGCAGCTACTGCCATTAGGCTCTACTAGCTGACTGCAGCCTCCTAAAACTATGTTATACTTTGTGACTTGCACATTATTATATTCATTGCAGTTTAACACACAGCTACAGAGCTTTTGCAGAAACTTAGGTAGAAACTGGTTCTAAATAAGGCTGCTGCTTTTAAGGGGCTTCAGAGATCCAGCATAAGCACAAAAGCTTTTTAGTACTAATGCTTAGTATCTGAGATCCCAGCTCTTTCTCCATATTCAAGGAAATCTTATGACTCAGCTGCTTTCCCTGGTGTACTGTTTAGAGTTACCCCACCCATTCATTTCTCCACAAACCTTACTGCTATATTGCAATATGGTATACAGACAAGCATATAAATGCCTCACCCAATCTTTGGTAATTATATTTTTAAAAAAATAATAATCACAAGTTTCACCACAAAAAGTAACTACTATCTTTAACACACTGCGCACAAAAAAGAACTTACTTCAAACTTCAAGACAAGTTGTCAGACGATATGCCCACTTCTGGCCAGGCTGAAGCTCAAACAATTTTCTCATAACCTGGCATTACAGTCAATCCCCTGTTGGCTCAGATGTCTTTACTGCATCATCACAAAACCCTGAATATTTGTTAGATGACAAAAAATGCTGCAATTATGTATGTGCCATCCTACCCACCCTTAGAAGCAAAAATGCAAAGCAAGAAAGCCTCCTTTGTAACTATTTCTACTACTTGGTGTATATTATTCCCACTCCTTTCCAGAGGTTTTCTCTTTGCATCAGATTTCTGGTATACACCTAAGGGTTAATTTTGAGAGTGAAGAAGTGTCAAAAGGGGAGGCAGAAAGTACACTGCAGTTTAATCTCTGACTTCATTTCACATAGTGCAATATGGTCTATAGTTAACATGTTCCAACAACTAAAGACAGCTGTATGAACATCAGAAACCGCACAGGTGAAGGACAGGAAACCCCACTAGCACCACAACATCAGCATTTAGTTTTAACCAGAAAGCTGGTGCAATGGACAGAGGAAAAATAGATTATCTAAAACATTAATTAGTTACATAAGGAAGGAGAATGAGAATCGTAAGTACTAGCACAGGATAGGCAGGGAAATGCATGTGCGCTTTTTGGGCGTTTTGTTTTGAAGAGAAGTTGAGAACAATTAAACTGCGAGAATGGTCCTGGGATTGCTCCAGGTGCAATCCTCTAAGGTGCAATCTTCTTTAGAGAATATTCTCTCAATAAACAAAAATCTACACTCAATAAAACCATTCTCTAGAAGCACAAGTAACAAAGCTAGGGAAAAAAATTCAAAATGGGTATTTACCCAAATGTAGCTTCAATAAGAACAGTGTCATAATATTACTTTTAAAAATAACGTTTAAGAAAATCTACAATATTTCTCCCATGGCTCCTTTACTTCCTTTGGAGACCAAATTCATTGGCCTGCTAGAAACTTCTAATGTCCAGCCTAAGTTTAGCCTAAGTTCAACACATCATAGCTCTTCATCTAATTTATCTGAAGAACAACAGATCTTTAACAAACATAACCTACAAAGGAACAAGATCACTTAAGGAACAACAACATTAAAGCATGAAGTTAATGGGCTATAAAACAGTGACCCCGATGTAGCTCAGGAACATCCTAAAAATACTGACTTAAGAACTGGGAAGATATATCAAGGAGTATCCACCTTCCCTAACTGATTACTAGTGGCCCCTGCCGTAGGCAGAATATAACAGATTACATCAGTCTCTGCTCTGACATATTACACTTGTGAAGGCTGCCCTTCCAAAATAATCCATTTCGGAGTTCATAATTAAAGAATATTTATGTTAGACTACTGTACAATTCACCTCAGTCCCAACAGCCCTTTACAAACTAGCCGAGATGACATGCAATCAGGCACAGCTTAATGTCTGTCGGTTTACTTTTGTGCATTAGCTTGACATAACTAGGGCTGAAACCCAAAACCAACAGGCACGGCAAGCTGCACTGCAAAAAGATGTCGAGTCAATTGGTCAAACTCCTGAGAGGTGACTCTCAGACCACAGATGACTCCTCAATTCTGCCACTTTTACCTCTATTGAGAGATCTCACTGGCATGAAACAAACAGTAAAATGTAAATTATTCTGAGATCAATTCTTATGAATCCAAGCTGATTCTTGCTACACGAACCCAAGATAACTTTGCACATTATTCAATGATTACATATCTCCTCTGTGAAAAGGAGTTCCTGACAAATAACCTATGGGAGTTATGTACTGAGTCACAGAGAAAGCAGGAGAGGGCAATCAATAAATGACTCTGAAACATGACGCCACCATTACTGTGAATCCTTTCCTTCTAGTTCATTACTCCTCATTCAGGAAAGGGAAAAAGCTGTTCAGTTAGGTTTTTTTCCTTAAATTCTCTCTTACCTAGTACAAGGAGCTGATGTGCAGGCAATATCTGAACTGATCCATAAGGTCATTATCCATTTGACAAATTTGCTTTCTGTCAAACTATTTTTTTGCCATGGTCCCTGGCAATTAAAACACAGTTTTGATGACAATACAAAGGGTTTACTGACACAGCTCTGTTGGTAAATCCTATTAGTACAGATACAGCTTACATCAGTAAAAAACACAACCTCTGACCATGATAACTGCAACTGCACTAGGACTTTACTGGTTAAGGACCTTTATAAAGAGTGCTCTTTCCTTCACACTGCCAACCAACACCAGTACCACCACAAATCAAGTGTCCGATTTTCTCAAGCTAGCTGTGTGGAGCTATCTTTTAGTATGGAACTTTCACCAAGCTTACGCTCAGATGAAAATCCCTGCTTCCTCTTGACTACGCTGTACCAAAGACAATGTGGCAGATGGGCAAACAGCACAAAGATCAGCAA
>VYZW01043914.1:31043-64260 GCA_013401315.1 Balaeniceps rex
TGGGGCCGCGCCGCCCCCAGGGGACAGGCGGTGCCGGGCAGCCCCGCGGCCCGCCGTAGGAGAGCGGCGGCATCGCCCCCGGCCGGGCCGCCCTGCCGCAGCACCCCGCCCCAGGGGCCGTGCCTTATCGGTACTTAACATTTACCATTAGTCCTTTCATTATTTGTTACTATTCAGCTTTTATTATGTATTACTGGGTTTATTCTTTATTATTATTCTTTTGTTCTTTATTAGTACTTAGTATTCTTTTTATTATTCTTTAAATTTTATTAGTATCGTTTTAATACCATATTATTGTTATTATTGTTATCATCATAATTATTATTATTCGCCCCTCTCCTCTTTGCCCTAACCTCCTGCAGACCCTTTGCACCCTCCACACTGTCAGAAAACTCTTCTTCCGTGTTGCAAACCTCAGGGCTCAGATGTGGGGTTGTGACGCAGCATCATGCCTTGGACGTGGACTTCAGCCGGCCCCGCATGTCAGGTTGCCGGTGAATTATAGTCCGAAGGTTTTCTGCTAGTTCCCATGACGGCGTGGAAGGGCTTGAGGCTGCTGCTGTGTCCCTGGTAGGTAATATTCATATATTAGTCTCGCCGTGACAAATGCAGATTAGCCTGAATTGGAAAAAGCCCACATCTCTCCCAGCATAGATCAAGTTGGTATTGTCCATTAGTGCAGTATAATACACAACATCATTTCAAAGCAGAAAAATCTCTTTTTATGGAACAAGTCATGAATTTCTTACAAACCATGAGGTGAAACCTTTCCCCCGTGGGTCTGATGCATTACTGCCATGCAGCAGTGGGGGACTTGCTGGCCTGGTTTCCCGAAATGTCCTTAAGCTCCTCGTGCTCTGCTGCACTGTACAGCTCCAGCTGACAGCTTCTCTCTTCAGCTTCTTTTTAATTACGTGTCTCCACATCCCTTTCCTGCACTTTCCCATCACATCGCTGGGGAGGGTTTGGGTCAGGCTTCTTGATGCCATAATTTTTTCCTGCGGCAGCATGTTGCTGCTCCGAACTTCACGTGTCACAGTTGCCATGTCTGCCGTACAAAAAGCAAGCGGCATTGGGTGGGCAAAGCTGCCTCCTGTCCCACAGGCTGCCGCCAGGATGCTGCACTGGACACAGCAGCTCTTGCTGGGTGGCTTGGGGAGCTGGCACGGATGGGCTGAAGCTCCTCTCACCTAGACTCTGCTCACAGCTAAGCAAGCTCGTGTTATACAGAGTGAGAAATTACGCTAGCCACGGGGTGTGACAGGGTGGGTGAAAAGCAAAAGCAATTTCTGTAGCGACACCTGAATTAGTGCAATGGGTTTTGCACAGGGTGCTGGACCTACACACTCCCCTGGGCACTGCAGGGTGTCCTCTCTTCCCCCATGCCTGGCAGGTGTTCCCTTCCTCTGAGCTGGAAGTTTACCAAATTTAAAAAAAAAAAGAAACTCAAACATAAGCAAAAGTAGCCTTCATACCCAGACAACAAATACCATCCCCAGCTGTCCCAGAAATCACAGTGGTCTGGTGGTGCTTGGCTGGCGTGCTCAAGCAGCGTGCTCAGCCATTGCACTGCCCCATGTGTTGCATTTTCGGACGTATATCCCATGTACTCTGCTGTGTCTTTTAGCAGCCTGAGAGCAACCTCCAGTATTTCACAGTCCTTTTTCTCATTTCTGTGAGATGGATTTTTATTCCTGGACCCTTTGCACGTCACCGCTTGCAACGTCCCATTGGCCTCGCTGCACAAAGTCCCCGTGTTCTCCTCCAGCTTCCACCCTGGCAGCTCCCTGGGCTTGACTGCGATGTCCTGCGGGAAACAACTCTTGACAGCAGAAGAACAGGCTGATTAAAGACAAAGTGAGATTCCTGATGCCATCTCTGATGTGGAAAGACCTCGTGGAACATGTGAAATGCTCAGCCAGCAGGTCTTCTGCATGTGTGGCACTGTCTGTGTGAATCAGCCCGCTGTGTGCTATGGCTTGGATGCAGAAGAATGTTTCTGACCACGCTTGCAGCCGTCCCTGTGTAGGACAGCATGGAAGCGCAGAGGAATTTGCACTGGGCAGTGTGGCTGGGCAGCTGCAACAGCGCTGGTTCAGTGGGGATGCTTCCCTGGACTGGCACCGCAGGCTCCGGGTCCAGCCTGGCAGCATGCTGGTGCCACCGGCGGCTACCTCAGCCAGCCCTGCCACGGTCAGCACCTCACCAGATACGACGTGGGGGTATAAGCAAGTGTGTGTATATATATACACACACACACATAAAATAAAAACATATATATAAAGATATAAGAGCAAGTGTGTGTTTATATATATATTTTTATATAAATATATTTATATAAATATATTTTTATATACTTGCTCTTATAAGATATAAGAGATGAAGCAGCTCTGGACCCAGAGCAGGCAGGGGGACGCGCTGCCTGTGCAAGGTGATGGGGCCTTGGGGAACGGCTTGCTGAGCTTGCCTGGGCCCATGGCATGCAGTTGGCAAAATGTTGGCAGTTCATATGTCTCGCTTGTGAGCTGGGAATAATTGTTTTCAAAGCCAACATGGGAAGGGTGTGTGTGTGTGTCTGTGTTCAAATTGTTAACCTGTAATTATGCTAAAAACATTCAAGTTTAAACAGATAATATTCAGGGTACTGACTAGAGAGAAGTAGGAATTAAAGGCAAGCGCCGGTACAGAAACTCAACACCAGCTCCTGGAAAATAGACACTACTGCTTTACAAATGACCATTGGAAAAAAGATCGTGCAAGTAATGGGTTCAGTGCAAGTACCATCCCCGTACAGCGTACTGCAGGGAAACCCGCGAGCAGAGAGAGCATGCTTTTTCTAAGCTCGTAGAAGCAGGAATTAAATTCAACATGTGAGAGAGCTCTTAGTACACCACCAATTCACAGCCATGACTGAGACAGCCATTGTGAATTAATTAATTCTTGCAAATTAGGACATGAATAAACATGATTAAAAAATCCAAGTTACTTCACTGGAGGAAAAAAAAGGTAGTTAGAAAGGCAAATACTCAGGTGGTTTGCTCAGGAGGGACAGACAGCTGAATGGTATCCTAGGGCTTTTTGCTGCTGGTTTGAGGTCCCAGGGAGATCTGCAGCTCAGGTTCAGCTCCTCTAATCACCATCCTGCACCAACGAATGGTGAAAGTGGGGAAAAATAATAAGTCATCCTGTGAAATTAATCCTACTTCGAGCAGCTCTGTTTTGCTCACCTCTTTTCTTCCTTTGACCATACCTCACCCAGGGCCCCTGTGCCCTGCGCGGGATGCCAGGTCCTGCATGGCAGCAGCTAGCGCTCCAGGACCAGCCTTCCTCAGCTGTCCTTGAGGCCAAGAGCGGATGGAGGCAGGGAGGCTGCCAAGGGCACCACGGGCTCCTGTGGTTTAGCCAAAAACCAGGCTGAGCCAATGCGTCCCTGCAGGAGAATCGCACTTGCAGGATGTCATTCACGCCGGGCTGGTTTCTTTAACAGAGCGGCAACACAACTGCCTCTCAAATACGATTTTAAAGTAGGTCCCCAGCAGCCCCAGGGTCTGTGTCCCACCCCGTCACCAGGGATCAAGGCTTATTTCTTAATCCCTCTGCTGCACCTTCCTCGTCCTCAGTACTTCACGCAGGGGAAGTAACTCATTGCCTGATTTATCTTTTCTCTTTTCCAGGGCTGGAATGCAGTAGGACATGCACACCCTTTCCTTTTGGTGGGTGTTTCCTCCTCTCCTCCACTACCCTGCTGCGGGGGCAGGTCCTGAGTGCCTCTCGTCATGTCCCGCAGGGCATCCCCCCAGGTCTTGCAGCCTGCCACATGCTTTTGGATGTCACTGCCCATAGCCCAAATGGGCACAATCCCAAGCAAGGTAAATGTCACTCCTACAAAAAGCCCCACGCCAAGTTTTACTGGCAGTGGTGCATGTGAGAGCTCCCCAGCACGAGCCCCATTTGCACAAAGCCCAAACTGTCATAGGAAAGCGGGGCAGGGAGCAGAAAGGTAGAAATAACTGCCCATACCTTGTGCGTGTCACCACCTCATCATGTGATGAGTACGGAGATGTTCCTGCCAACTACATGGCCATCTCAATAGGCACAACACGGACCATTTGAGAAAATAATCTGGGTCTTCTTTGCCAGCTGCCTTGACAAATACACAAAGAGAAAAGAACATAAGCACCATCCAGTTTATGTTGTAATTGGGCATGGGCATGCGTTGGTGTGATGCACAGACCAGAGCCTGGGTTCCTGGTCCCTGACAAAGCGTTTCAGGGAAAAGGCTTTGGGGAGGAAATATTTGGAGTAGGGAAGACTACAGTTATACTGAATATCTTCTACTTAAAGTTTGGAAGAACAAGAATCCTGAGTCTTTCTGCAGACTTTGGATCAAGCTGAAGTGGCGGAATTTAATCACCCAGGTTTCACAAGTGCCTGTGACAGTTCCTGAAACTGCATTTCTCCTGTTACTGGCTGGGGATGTTCACGGCAGACTCTTGAAGCTTTTCTCAAAGAAACATCTCTGGGTGAGCATTTTGTTACCCTTCAGTTCATTCAGTTAATACATAATGAGCAGACTCACACCCCCCCCCCAAACCTATTTACAGTAGAAAGCACAAATAAATGTAATTGTCATCCATATCAATTGGGTTTTTTCCTCACCGGGTTGCCATGCTTTATCCTCAATTCAAGGTGCCATTTCAGAATTAAAACACATTTTAAAAATATTATTACAAATCACAAGAACTAAGGGTAGCATGTAAAGATTGTCAGAAAAGAAAAACAATTGCCAGAAGAATCATAGGAAAAAAATCTGTTGCAAATTCCTTTCCTGGAAGCAAGAAGAGCAGTATGTCATTCTGCAGAACCATGTCCTTTTAATAAACTTTTTATTACTGTGGAACAACTGAAAGTTTTCTATAAAGCGCAGCATCCATTCCAGCAAGAATCTACTACTAAAGCCAAAACCAGGTTTCCATCAGCATGGTAAACATGAAAGGAAATAACAGAAGTTGCCCTGAAAAACAGCACTGTAGAAGAATGTATTTCCTGAGTTAAAAAAAAAAAAAAGGCAAAAAAAGTCAAATACATCCATTAATTTAATAGAACTGGAAGCAAATACATCTATGAATCCCAAATCATGCAGGAAAGACATGAGGCTGTGAACACTGGTGAAATGATTAAAAAGGATATTCCTTATATTGGCAGGAGTCTTTAGTTTTCATCCTTTTAACACTTGTATTGTAAGCGACGGCAGAAGACAGCCCAGCTCCGGGAACCTCTGCATGTGCTCCCCAGGCAGGCAGCCCGCACGGGTGCTCTCGGTGGGCGATGTTTTGCTCCGCTGGTCACCCAACATGCCTGAATGACCATCATGGCCATGAGCCAGCCTCGCTCCACGTGTCCATGCAAGGGCTAGCTGCCATGTAAAAATTTCACGAGGCTTTGGGAGAAGAGAGGCTGAGCTACCGCAGAGGTACTGCAGGAGTTTTCTCTACTGACCTGAATTTACCCACCGATCTTTCCGAAAGGACTGCTTTTCTTCTATTATTTCTCAGCACTTTTATTCTCCTGCTTTTACCAAATCAATTCTAAAATAGAAAATTATTGAAGGAGAAAGGTTTTTCCTGGTTATGCCAGTAGGTTAAGGTTGAAAGCCAGGGAAGGGGAACTGGAAGCCAATTGCTCATCTGCCGGGGAGCTGGCTTGTTTCAGTGACTCTTCCTCAGGCTCAGCACTATCAAAATGACCGGTGGGGGGGGTTTCAGATGCTTTCCCTGTCCTTTTACGTTTTAAAGACATTATGAACCAAGTTTACCAACTCAGTTCATATTTAAGTAGTTCCTGTTAAGCTTTGAAGCCCACACCCTCTAGAGAATGCTGCTACGCACTTACTTGGCACTTTACCCCTTCAAAGGACTTTGCAGAAACTAATTAATTAGCTCTTACAGCAGAAAACTGCTGCAGTGAACGGCATGGGCTTAGCGCTGCTGTTCAGCTGGATTCGGTCTCAGCTGCTGTGGGGCTGAGTGAGCACAGGAGCCATTGCCATGTCACTTAATGCTTAAATCTATGTCAACCCACTCCAGCAAATATGTGCAGGGACCTTCCCAGAGACTCTCCAAGGCTTTTCTGTGCCTCTCCTCTTCCTCCTCCTCCTCCTCCCAATGGGATCCCTGGCTCCCGAGGAGGAGGGCACTCCAGAGCTCTGCCTGTCCCCACCTTCAAAGTCAGGCACTGCTTTTGGAAAGGGCTGAGTCCTTTTCCCCCAGCTCAGCAGGATCCACCTTTGAAAGCGAGTTCATTTACATTCTACGGCAAAATGTGTATCTTCCGAAAATCTTCCGTGTGCAAGTGAGTCACTGCCTGCATGTGTGTATATGTATGCACCAGGAACGGGGAGACAGGAGGAAACATCACCTTTGAAACACAACAAAACACCCAGCTGATCACAGGTATTCTTCTGGAAAACTCCTCGGGGAGCTCACGTGTGTTGTGGCCTCTCTTGGTTTATGACAGAGTGAACCCAGAGCACAACTCCTAATGTTAAAAATAGACAAGAAATTAAAAAAGGGTTGTGACAGTGGGGTTTTTGTTATTATTTTTACATGCCTCATTATGGAGAAGCTGAAACAAGTGCAAGCTCTGATTTTGCCCTTCTCAGACTGGCTTGTGGAGCATCACCCACCTTCTCGCGGCTCCTGGCTGCCCCCTCACCCTGAGGGGGCTGTGGGCATCCTTCCACCGAGCGACCGGGCCCCAAGAGATAGCAGGGCTTCCTACACCCTTTGGGTCCTCCAAAGGAATAAGAAATACTCATCCTTATAAAAAGGACAGTTTCCTAGATATATTTGGAAAGGAAAAAATCTAATAAATTGAAGAGGAGAGAGAAGGTTAAAACCAGACAGTATTTATAAAACAAAAAGCAGTATAAAAGTTTTTGCTTTAATTGGTAAAAAATGTAGATATAAAAATGTGGATACAGAAAAATTAGCTCAGAGAGCAGGATGTGTACAATTTGTGTACAATCCGGGCTGGACTCGGCTCACAAAAACCAGAGACCCTGCAGCTCATGCCCTCCCATCCTAGACCCTTGCATTTTCTGCTGTCCCAGCAGCAGCCGGGCTGCACTGAGCCTGAACCAGCAAGTGCAAAAAAACCAGGCCGAGTGTTTCCCCACTTCCTTGGGTGCTGCAATCCCAGTCCTGCAGCACCAGAAATGAGCAGCACGTAGGAAACGCTGCTGATAAGCCTGGTGCCCTCCCAGGGGTCCTGCTGTCCCCCACAGCAGCAGCCCACCTGCCCACGGCCCAGGACAAGGTGCTGGCAGGAGGGCTGCCAGTCGCCCTCCCCTCCAGAGCATTAACAACGACCGTCCTCGTTGCCTCGTTCGTGCTGACAAGGTATTTTGTGTCAGAGGGTCAGGATGTGGTGTCAGTACACGTATACACACACACTATAAAAAGAAAGCTGCTATTGACATGTGGCCAAGCAGGGGCGAAAGCCGTGTTTGTTCACAGTCACAGAAGAGATATTTTTCTCACAAAGGTGAAACTTAACCCAGCGCCTTCTGCAGCCTTGGGAACCAAGAAGCTAAGAAGAAACGGGCCATGCAGGATGTGCAGGGGCTGGGTGTATGGGGTATGCATGGGCTGGGATATGGGGCGTGCAGGGCGTGGAATATGGGGTGTGCAGGGCCTGGGGTATGGGGTGCTGAGCCCCAGTTTCCAACATCTGGGGAGTCAGGCACCCATGCAGAGGTTGCTGTGCACGTGAAGCTTACTGAATAAACCAAGCACTTGCTGCATTATAGATGAGGCTTGTTATCAGGGAACATCTGGTAACGTTACACACAGAGAGTGTGAAAAAGTCCAGAGCTGCCCTACTGAACAAAACAACTCCTGAATGCCCGATGGGGAAAGTTCAAGAACCCCCTTGAATACTCCCTCAAAGCCCCCTACGCCCTCTCCACCACGCGTGGCTCTTTCCCTTCGTGCCACCGCTTTGGCATGGGCAAGAGGCTGACCCTTATCAGCGTGTCCCCACCCACACGGCCTATCAGATTTTCTTCTTCCTATAAGGCGCTCTTGGTCTAGGAGCCGTGTTGCAAGCAGCGGCTTTCTGGCTGCAAAGCAGCAGATAAGACTTCATAAGACTTCCTCCAGGGCCAGGAGCACTGCTAACCCGCCAGACTAGGAGACGTCTTGAGCAACGGCAAGAGCATCAGCTGATCCTTAACATGAAGGCTGGAGGGGGGATGTGAAAGAAAAGCTGAGAATTACTCAGCTGGTACCAGCCTTGTAATTATTTCCTGTCCCAGGAGTCCACTCCCAAAGATGGTAGAGCCAGCTGGTACCAAGAAAGCCGAGCTAGGGCTAGCGAGGTTTGGTGCACTTAGTAAAGGAGCTGGATCGAGCGATGTCCTCTCTCTCTCCACCTGTAAATGTCTCTGGAGCAGGTGAACCTCCAAGAGTGCTCCTACCCCTGTCTACACCATGGTGAATTGCATAGGACATTGCCTTGACAGGCCACCACTTGACCATAGATATCAAGACTCATTTCCAGATCCCTTCTGCCTCATCCCTGCTTGCCACACAACTCTCACCCAGCCACAAACCCCACTGCCTCCCAGCTCTCTGCCAAAAACCATGACCTGGTACAGGCAGTGTCACCCCAGCTGCAAGGATTTAACCGATACAGCCTTCCAATGCAGAAAGTCTCTGGAGCAGCCTTCCCCAATGCAGCCGCAGCTCCCCTCGCTGCACCTCTGACGGTGCCTTCAGTCCCATGTCCCGTCATGGATAGTGTCTGCTGCATCGGGGCTGTGCTCTCAGGCGACTCTCCTTGTAATAGCAAATGACTGCAAATGCTCTTCTCCACACCCCAAGCACAGATAGATCACCCTTTGCTTTTCTGCCCCAGCTTATTTCCAGTGCTGTTCTGTCCTGGCCAGGCTGCTGGACATGTGGTCCCCCTGCGGACCATCCTGTGCCAGCCTGAGATGGGACATGGTGGGTCCCGAACTGAGGCCAGCCTGGAGACTTAGCCCTGGTCCCCCCAGGCAATCCAGCAGTGAGTAATCTCCGAGCGGCTGCGGTTTATGTGCCTGCGTGCCAGGAGCCAGCCTGCCTGCCTGGGCATCGCCTGCACCCTCCAGACCCGGCGCATCCAGTCACCGTGCCGGCATGTTCTGCTGCTCCTCACATTCCTCTCTTGCTGTAACATTTTGGGAGCAAACCACCCCTGGGTGACACAGGGCTTCGGGACGGGCTGCTTGGGATTTACAGCTATCGAGAAACCTGCGGATTTAAACCTTTTCATGGAGAGCTTTACCCCTCATTTTCAAACCTCAGCCTTCACCTAGAACTGACCTTCTGAAAAACCCCAGGTGAAAAACTCTTTATTTTGTAATGACTAAAGCCCCTGTAAAAACAGCCTCTCCTCAGTGAGTGTTTGCTTACGGCAAGGCGGGTCTGGAGCCCGTCCTGAGGGAGGGAGCGCAGGGTGCAGAGGGTGCACTGAAGTTGCATGTCAGGGCCGACCCACTTCCATGCTGGAAGTGGCCGCTGCCCCTGCCTTACCCTGCCTGCTGCCCACTCCCGCAGCTCCCAAACCCGCGCTTTGCTCCTTGCTTCACAAACCCCACATCACTGCGTGTGCCGAAAGCAAAGCCCCAGTGATAAAAGCAGACCCGGCAAAACCACTCACAGCTGGGAGGGCTGGAGGGGGCAGGACATCCCGAGCATCCTCTCTGTCCACCTGGCAGCCTGCCCACCGGCACCTCCTGTGGGCCAGGGACCCACGCTCGCACACCCCAGAAGAAGGACAAGCAGTTGCCTAACTGGGGACAAATCCAGTCCAGGTGTGTCCCCAGCCTGGAGGGGAGAGGTGGTCCTGCCATGAGCCCCATGTGCAGCATATCGGGTAGCGTTCAGGAGCACCTGCTCATCTCTCCTCCCCTGCTCCCCCGCTATCCTGCAGCAAATCCATCCCTGCAAAAGGCTCGGCTGTGTTAACGAGGACGTTTTGTTAGCCAGCCAGGGGCCTGGGTTGGACTCAGGGGCCACCCCAGCGCTGCACAGGCCTCCTGGTTAGTCCTGCCGGGTTGTGAGCTGGTGTCCACAGCATCACCCTGAGTCGCAAGAGGCAGAGGGGACCTGCCTGGGTGGGCATGCAGGTCTCTGGTGACACGCAGCATCCTTCCTGCGGCGTGGGGCTCCTCAGCCCAGCTGAGATGGCTCCTGCTTCCCAGCCACCGTACAGGGAGGGCTCTGCTGATAGCAGAAACACAGGGGACACCCACAGCAGGGGTTTGGGCTGCTCACCCCAGCACTTGACCTCCAAAGAGGCAACACAGCTCCATCTCACTGGGCTTTCCCCTCCAGCCCAGAGCAGGGAAGCGGCACGGCTGCCCCAGCACAGGGCAGCCTTGCTGGCAGGAGTGGCTCTGCCCTGCCCAGAGCCCAGGGAAAAAGGATCGGGACAGAGATAAGGCAGAACAAAAGTTGGAGGAATTAGAGGAATAATCACAGAGCTCCTCAGCTTTAGCAGCAAACCACAATTAGTTACTTGCTTATGGGAATTTTCTTGGCTCTGCTCCCTTTTCTCTACTTCTCACTTTTTTCCTACCAAGTGTCTAAACTAAAATATTACCAGCTCTCATGGCAAAACTGTATTTTAAATCCTTTTATCTTACCAGCCAGAGAGAAGGGGAGAGAGTGAATGAAATGTTCACAGAAAATACTTTTTTCTCTCGATGTTTTTGCTTCCCATTAAAAAATCTTCCTTCCTCAAAATCAGTTTCACAGGGATCTTTCAACTGGTCCTAATCAATAGGGTTGGGTTTTTTTTTAATGATTATCTTGGCAGAACCTCTTATTTAAAAGCTTAATTAAATATGTGTACAAAGATGCTGTGTCTTGCCACATCCTTGCTGTCCCGTAGTTGCCTCTCTCCCGCTGCCTTGGCGGGGGGGCTCGCCGGTGCCTTGGCCGGTGCATGTGGGACAGCCCAGCCCAGCGGCAGGCACCTGCCCTCCATCTCCTCTGTGGCCTGACGCCACGGGGCAGCCAGCTCCCACGCAGCTGGGTCTGAGGACCAGCTGATACCATTCAGCACCTCGAGAAAGATGGTGCTTGGCCACAGCACCACGTTGGATGCCCCAGAGGGAACAGGTGGGGGGCAAGGAGGGGACACCCCTGTTCGCAGTCCTGGAGACGCAGCAAAATCCCCTTGGCCCGTGGTCCGTGGCCCCCGGCTGCCCTGAACCCTTCCCCAGCAGGGCCAGGGGCCACTGACCATTTCTCTGCTGGTTATTAGATTGTTCACGGCTCTCAGGGTTGTTTGAATAAGCCCTTTTGTTTGCTGGCGCTTTCCCACGTCCCTTCGTTCGCTAGACAGTCGCGTGTCCCAAGTCAAAGAGGAGCCCTGGCCACCAATCCCCAAAGAAAGTTTTCTTCGGAGCAAGACATCTGCGTCGGAGGGAACCTGCCAACATCTGCCACACTTTTCCCCTTTTCAAGAGCCTTTCTTTCCCTCTCAAAAAGTGCAGGAACAGATGTTAATAGTTGTTTTCTTTCTCCAGAGTGTGAAACGTAGACAAATAGCAAAAAAGAAAACTCCAAGCAGCGCTGACCCCTTTCTCTTTCCTTTCTTTTTTGGAAAGCCCAGGGAAAAAGGGAGGCTTTGTTTACGACAGAGAATCCCCTTTTCAGTGAAACCTGGCAGTGGGCAATGCAAAAGGAAAGCGGGAATTTGCAGAAAGCTGCCTTTAATGCTCATTTGCATTGGCCTGTTGCGTCTCTACAATCCAAGGCACAGATGTCAGCCTTCCCCCAAAGGCAGGGCAGCTCTCCTGCCCACACTCCCCCCGCCTCCAAAATAAAGGCCTTTGCCCTGACTGAGAGGTGTAAAATAACTGTTTACAGCAAAAGCTGCTCTTCTTTTTCACTGCGGTGCTGTCTTACAAATGAACCTTGAAATGAGCTCACCCGGAGCAGATGCCAGCAGGCAAGCCAAGGGTCTCGCCCCGCTGAGGCTGGGGGCTTAGCTACCCTGTGTGGGCTGGGCACGGGCCATGGCTGGGCACCGGGGGCCACTGTGCTGTTCTTGGTCCCCCATCACACCCAGCTGTCCCCAGCACCCACCGCCCTGCCACAAGCATCCCCCTGCCTGCTTGCTTCATGGAAGCCACTTTGCTGGGGAAGCCTGTGTGCGACCCTCTCACAGAGCATCCCCCCTGCCTGGCAGCTCAGTGGCACCTCACAGGGCGAGGAAAGTGGGAAGGAGAGTAAGGCATAAGCAGCAAGTCCAGGCCAAGGAGGAAAGGGAGGGCAAGGGAGGAGGTGCCACCATCACAGACACCAGAGAGACCTTTCCTGGTGGTGCTGGCGAGCCCCTGGGCCACTAACACAGGGGGCACACACAGCACCCCACAGCCCAGCCAGGGGGGCACGCCAATGGGCACGGGACATGTTTTTCAGAACTTTTAGGCAATTCTGCATTCGCTGACACCTCTGCGATGCTCAGCTGGGCCTGCAGCCTAGGTGGTCTCAGGCTTCCCCCTGCTGCCCTGACTGCCTCGGGGAAGGTGCCTCTTTCTGCACAAGGTGCTGGTGGAGGGGTGTTTGGGGGGGACGGGGGACTTCTCCTCTTTCCCACCCACCAGCCAGGACAAACCCAGCTAGAAGCTGTGTGCCCAGGTGATAGGCAGGCACTTCCAGCCTCGAACACTCTAGCAAACTGCCCAGAGCCAGGGGTGTGCTCACTCCGCACGCCCCTACCCACGTTCAGGGCAGAGCTCTATCCCAACACACCCGCTGCCTCTTCCACACCGAGCTGCTGGAGTCGTCTGGTGATGCAGATGCCTCAGCTATGCCTTTTATAAACACCAGCGATGCTCCACTTCCCCGGGTGGGCTGGAAAAAACTTGAAAAACCAAAGGAGTCTTCGCTCATGAGCAGCCAGGGCTGGCTGACATGAGGGGCTCCTGCAGAGGTTGGTGGGACCTCCTTTCACTGTCTGCGCAGGGGATGCACGTGAGATAAGGAGCCCATCCCTTTACCTGGCAGAAAGGACAAATTAATTATCTTCCCCTCCCAAACCTTCCTCTCCGGGCACAACCACCACACCGGCCCATCTCAGGCTCTCCTCTGTGAGCCCTTGCCAAGTAGGGCACTTATAAAGCTGGGTAACAGCACCCCAGCTCTGCATTTGACTGACAAACAACCTCTGCCTGCGAGATGCCATGTCTGAGGACAGGTTTTCACGGTGAGCCCAGACAGCAGGGTGTATAGACATGCTGCAAGTATGTTTGCATTTACACACAGGCAACCACACACCCACACAGCATTTAAGCAACGGACATGATGTCCTCGCTTTTATCGCTGGGGTACATCCCCACCCACGGCTGGAGGTGGCGAGAGGGCTCTGCAGCCGCAGCGCTACACAGGGTGCTGGGAAATCCCACCGGTGGGTCGGGATGGCTCGCGGTGCTTCTGAACCGCTGCAGCCGCTTCCTCTCCATTTCAATAAGGTGACACATTCGACACCAACCCAAAGGGCTTCACCTGCAGGACTCAACAGGACACTGCCAAATTCTGCAAAGCGACCATCAGAAAGCAAAAGCACAGTCATGAAAAAAAGCCTTCATACTCCCCCCCCAGACCAGGCAGAAGTGAGGAAGCATAAAAGTGCATTCTCATCCTGTGCCAAGTCTCCTCCAAAGGCCCGTCTGCTTCTGCACTAGCATTTCAGAGGGGCAAACCAAAAAACACCCTTCCCCCCAAAGCCACCCAAGACTCCTTGCAGCACGGAGGAAAAAATCAAAGAAGTAAAAATCCCACAGAGCTAACTCACCTCTAGGTTCATTTGCATCTGCAGTGGCCTGTAAGTTTAATATTAAATTCTACATGGCAGCCAAGAACTAGAAGAGTTAATGTGTTTCCTACATCCAGCTGTGTGCAACAGAGAATTTGGGTCCCCAAGAGGTAAATAAAGTTCCTGTGTTTTCCCTAGAGGATTTATGTGATGGAAACAACCTTCTTACGGGTGTCTGCTGTCAACAGTTTTTAATCGATCGTCATTACCTTGTAATAATAATACCTGGGAGCAGGAACTCCTAGCTCAAGTACTCTATTATTAAATTAAGAGGCTGCTTCAAAGATGTGAAATGGCTGGGGCTTGGGTTAGCAGGTAAAAAGAGGCATTGCTCCAAGGAGATAGAGGGGAAAAAGATGGGTAGAAGGCATTTTCCCAGGTGTAACTCAACCGCTTCCCAGCTATTGTTTCCCTCCCTGGGAATCTGTGCAAATTGAGCGAGGAGCTGTGCAAGCTGCTCAGAGCGCGCCCATTTTCCTTCCCTTCTTCCCTAACAAAAGAGCCCTCCAAAGCCGGCGTCGGAGGCTGGACATCTGTCGCCGTTTGGGGGGGCCAGCATGGTCATTGAAAAGAAGCAGTCACCTGTCAGCTTTGATTGATGGCCACAAACCTCCAGGCTCGACCCCTTGTGTGGGAAAAGAAGTCCCGCCAAGGAAAGTCCCCTTTCACATGCTAATTCTGGGTTATAAATACAGCAGAGGAGCAGTGGAGCAGCAAAGACCCTGTCGAGAAAGGGAGCGACCCAGTGCCTGAGCGCCTCCTTCCCGTCCCGTCCCGCCGGCGCCCAGGGTGGGCAGACTGGATTACAATGACCGCTGCAGCCACCGATGGCAGCACCCACAAGCTCACCAGCACCAAGGAGGAGAGGAAGGTAGGTCCCCTCCGCGCTGCTGCAACAGCAGCCCCATGTGTGGATGCCGGCATTGGGCATGTGAATGATGAGTGCTGGGGCTACAGGCACTGAGAAATGGGACCTTTTTTTTTCCTTTCATTATAAAGATGCTTTCTCTGAATTTAACCCATGAGGGTGTTTTTTCTGCTTCCTTTTGCCGCCTTAGAAAGGTTTCTCTCTGTTTTCTTCATGTGGGCAAACTCTGCTTAAAATGAGTGGAAGTGGGAGAATTGAGACCTGATCTTGAGACTATCTAAGGGAGAGGCCATGACCGGAGCTGGAGGCTGCGCACTCTCCACCCGTATCTTGTCCCTGCTGAGCATCGCGTCACCCTGCGCTGGCTTCATGCAGGGGATGGGGCTCTCTGCCCTCACTGAACTGCAGCAGGGAGAGGAAGAAAAAATATCAACTGCAATTTTTCTTCCTCCTTTTCCCTGCCAGTTAAGGAAACCCCTCATTGAGCGGAAGCGAAGGGAAAGGATTAATAACTGCTTGGACCAGCTGAAGGAGACTGTTGTGGGCGCATTTCATCTGGATGTAAGTGCTCGTTTTTATGCTGCTTTTTGTCCTTTTGCTGGTGGGGGGTTGGTTTGGGGGGGTCTCTCTCTTTTGATAAATGCAGCATGGTACAAACTCTTCATTGCCTCTAACTGCTGCACTCTTTCCTTATCAGCAGTCTAAACTGGAAAAAGCAGACATTCTCGAAATGACGGTGAAGCACCTCCAGAACATCCAGAGCAGCAAGCTGATGGGTGAGTGCCCGGTCCCCTGCGAGTGCGGGCAGTGCCAGGGCAGGACAGTGCCAGCAGGTTTAATCTGCTGGCAGCTTGGCAAAAGCATCTTTCACACCTGTTGAGGCCCAGGGTGCGGCTGGGGGTTGGCTTTCTCCACTAGAGGGGGAGATGGAGCTGGGCACTGGTTAACCCACGGAAGTTTTTTTCCTTCCAGAGCTGCTTTCTGCTTTTTGGTCTAGTTTTGCCCTTGGTGGCGGGCAGCAGGACACGGGGCCTGCCTGCCAGGGCAGCTCCCACCCTGCATCACCTTCCCCCTGCACCCTGCAAACGATTCACCTTATAGTGAAGCCCAATTGGCTTCAGCAACGAGCCCACCAGGAGCCTGTGCACATGGGAAACCTGGTGAATGCTTTTAAGCAGGAACACACCGGGCAGCTTTTACCCACTCACCAACTCCCCTTGCCTTCTTTCCAACGCAGCCGACTCCAAAGTGGGCCTGGAAGCCCAGCAGAGGTACAGCACCGGGTACATCCAGTGCATGCACGAGGTGCACAACCTCCTCCTCACCTGCGAGTGGATGGACAAGACCCTCGGGGCGCGCCTGTTAAACCACCTGCTGAAATCCTTACCCAGGTCTGGCGAAGACGCCTGTAAAGTGGCATTAAGGTCTTCGAGCCCAACTCAGCAGCCTCTCTTGATGCCAAAAAGCGCCCTGAGCCCAAAGGGGAGCACTCGGGGCACAAACCCATCACAGGAGCGCTTCTACCCCGCGGAGAACAAGCAGGCTTCGAAAAATTCCTTCCAGCTGCCATCGCTGTCGGTTTTCAGCCAGGTTGATGCTGCACCTCCCAGACAGGTCCTGCAGCCAAATTTTTCCCATAACAACCCTAGAATGGGGTCATTAGATATGTGGAGGCCATGGTAAAGTGTGTTTTAAAATGTTTATCCTAACCTTAGACACTCTTATGTATGTATCTTATAGATATGTTTCTTTAAAACACTTGTGGAGCAAGTCTGTTCCTGTAGGTGTACTAAAGACCAGGGTACTTCAAGCCGAAGTAAACCTACGTGTAGCCTGCATTGTAGAAGGCTGCTATTATTTTTTATTTATTTAATACAGCTAAATTATTGTATAGAATCCTCTCATGCTCTTTAGTGTATATTAATTATATAGCTTTCTTGTCTTACATTCTTAAAATAATTAACTTCCTATTAATAAAAACACAAGACAAGAAGCAACAACACTCTCTGGCGCCAAGCTTACCTCTCAGATCTCACATCAGCCACTAAGATCACTTCGTTGGATAAAGGGGTAAACGGCTGATCTCTTCTGCTTTTTATTTTTATTATTATCCTTGTGCAGCTGTAGGAGATTCTGGTTCTGATTGCTGTAAAAGTGCCGCAGTGATTAGGAAAAAAGAGAGAAAGGGAGACTTGGTTTGGGCTTTTTAGGCTGTTTAGAAATGCTCTCTGGATTGCTCACTCTGGCTGTGCTGTTCCCAGCCACCTGGACATCCTGACATTACTGTTAAACTAGTGAGCTACACGTGTGTGTGTGTATATATATATGCTACATATAGTTATATTTAGGGATTTTTTTTGTTTCTGTAACTAAAAGTTCTAAATAAACTTTTGGAAGGTAACAACTGATATTTCTCCCAGCATGTCTTGTCTGCTCTGAATAAACAGTACTTGGGAATCTGCTTTTGTGTTCTTCTTTCACAAACGTTTTTTCCTGAATGCGGTTGAAGGAGATGGTTTGGTTTTTGCCCCCGATGCTTTGTAGAAAAAGCAGTGTGCACCACACACACACACAGAATCACCTGGATCACAATAACACTTAAAAAGTTATGAAAGGAATCAGGAGTTGGGATTATCAGCCTGGATTGATGCTTTAGCTTTTACTTATAAGGGAATTGCAGAGATGATCTAAAGGGCAGAAGGTAAAATTCCCTGCAAATTGGACCAAGGAGACTGGAACAAATCTGCTCAGCTTGTTGGCAACATTTGGTCCCAGTTTTTCATCTCAAAGGCAGTTAAAAGTTCCTCGCAGCTAAAATAAAAGAGCAAGGAGCTCTAAACAAACACCGCGCATACTAATTAATGGACCTGTAGTTCAGAGGGGCTCATTATGCAGTGAGATCTATTTGATGATGTGCTGAAGGAGTGAAAACCATCACCTCTGGGTTTAGCATCTCCCTTTTATCCAGCCCTCTTGAAAAGCCATTAGGAGCGGTGGCATAAGGGTGGTAGGAGAAACAACTGGCCTACACATGGCTGCACAGAAGCACAGCAGATTTCTTCAACCGCGGGGTCAGAAGGCAGGTAAAGACACAGAATTGTACAGATCTTACCGCAACCTCAGTTTCCACCCTCTGCCTGAAAATTAGGACTTCCCCCTTTACGGATGGGAACCTCCAGAGTGACCACCAATACAGAAAATATATCCAAATCACCCCACCACAAAAATCAGATGAGGGTGGGAGCTGGGGCCAGCCTGAGCAAATAGCCACAGCAAAGCACACAGAATACTCACGGGCAGGGAAAACATCCAGGCAAAGCAATCCGCAAAATCCTGGAAGAGGAAAGACATTAAAGACCTTCCCAGTTTATTATCATGCATATTGCTGAGTTTAGATAAAGCCCCCATGCCACACAAGCCCACGTGGCTGCACCCACCAGAGGAAACCCCATTGCCCGGCACCGGGGTCCGCACACCAGTGGGGCAGGTAAGAGGAGCAGATGGGACCTGAAGTTTTCATTTACTTCTAGATGAGGTCAGTAATGCATCTCATGGTGCTTGTGGATGCCTTATTGTTATGCTGGGAGAGGCTGTGATGAAAATATTTTACTATGGTTTGACAGCATCAACTTGAAAACATACTTTCTCCCTAAAAGCTGTAAACCCCCAGTGACTATAATTATCGGCTATGGTCACCGTGCTGAAAAGAGATCAGTGGGAAATATGTATTTCTCACCATCTCTGCTTGTTTACTTTGCACATTTGAAAATACTTTGTGGTTAGTGAGTTTTATTATTTCCTGTTTCTAATAAGTAAGGTTTTTTCTGTTGTGGGTGTGGAGGGAAGGGTCACATAGCAGCTGGCAAGAGAGTTTTAAAAATAGAAAACTGAGACTGCAATACTTGGCCCACAATCTCCAGGAACAGTTTTAGTACAAGACACTCATTTTTCATTGCCTTCATTTCAAACCAACGGTGACCTTTTATACGATCACCCTGTCACGTATCCAACTAATGCTGCGGGAATCCTTTGCGAGTCACTAGTTTTCAGTAAAGAAAACATTTCTTCAGAAAGGCAGAAGATTACTCATAGCCCTTCACATACACGAGTTTCAGCTATTATGTGTGTTTGACAAAGGAACTCCGTATTTACTTCAAACCCATCCGGTTTTACCAAAACCAGGACTGTGCAAGAGCAATAATACTTTGCTCTTCAATACAGGCACCTCTCCACTGACAACCAAAAAACGCATTGTCAGCTACTACCATCTTCTCCCCAGGAAAAAGGAGGCATAGAGAAGCTCTCCCAGCCAGCTGGCTAATGCAGAGTAGATAGCACTGTCCTCATAAGTTGGTGTTTGAAGCTGCACCATCACACCCGCTCTGGACACAGCAGCAGGATCCATACAGATGCTATTTTCACATCTGTAGCAGGCACCAGCAGTTGTGTCTCTTGGCTGCCAGGTGTGCCACAGCGCAGCCCAGGGCTCAGTCCGCCAGCACCCAGACGAGGCAGCTTCAGGACTGCACCACCATTCCCACCTGGGACTGCATGCCCAAGGCACTAGGGGTTGGGAGGTGCAGATGGCGGGGATGCTGCACACCCAGGTCTTCACCCCATACGCAAACTGGAAACAGCCAAGACAAGCACCCAGACCAGCTTCCTCAGCATGGACATGGCCAGACAGACCTGTTTGCTAGAAGCGGTCACAAGATGCACCACATCTCACCCAGCACACGCAGGGCTGGGACAGTCTGGTGCAGATCTGGGCTTTGTTTGTCCCTTGCCAAAGCACTGTTCCAGACACATATTTGTGAACGAAGCATTAAAAAGCAGAGGCCAGTTGCTACGTACACGGGGATGTGGGGAAGGCTGGACCCAAGGCTCAGGACCCCGAAGTGCCTTTAACACAAAGCAATTACAGATTTATATAATAACGAAAGCCCATGTGGACAAAATACCCATGTGCATAGCAGCTCCCTTTATATAAACTGCACTCCCAGACCAGCTCTCATGGAAACCAACAGGAAAACTCCCACTTATCTCAGAAAATGGGACTAAACCCTTTCCCATTAGGAAAGTACAGAGGCTCATGAGCATGTAAGAGAACTTATGGCCCTGCCATGCTGTCTTCTCCCATACACACACAACCCTCGGGGCCTCTGAGCACCCTGCCTTTGCCCTTACTTCTCCTCCCACCCCAAGGGCACTGGAGCAACCTCTTTCTGACCCACACAGCCCCAGTCACCCACAGCAACTAGGCCAAAATGCTTTAAGGACTTAGGAGTGGTGCTGAGCCCCTGCAGACCTTTACCTGAGAGGGCTGAGCATGATGCTTAAAAAGGGAATACAAGCCAAATTTTCATCTGACCTCTTCATTGAGTGCTCACTTTGGCAAAGAGGAGACTCTGGGCTGCTGGCATGACCTCTCCAGGAGCCGTGGAGGGGCTCCTAATCTTCCACACTCACAAGCAAGCGATGTTGCAAAACCCCATGCAAAAGCAATTATAGGGCAAAATGTTTTCAAACTGGTTTGAACCACACTGCCATGGCTGCGAGTACTTGCAGCTTGCTAGCAAAGTGCTCCTCTTGGGAGAGAAGTGAAAACAAACCCACCAACACCAGAACACCAAAGACTTCACTTTCCCTTTATATATGCCATTATCAGGGACACGCTCATATTTCACCTCATGAGAAGTAACGTTGTGTTGAGAACCCAACCCAAAGTCTGTCACATTTTTCAGAGCTTTCACATTCTCATGAATAACACAGCAGGAGCTGAAGCCAGCCCTGGATCTGATCTGCACTGCTGAGATGTTTCATTTATAAATCGCAGCCCCGGTGAGAATGTGGCTTGCTGCCCAGGGCATCACCGCAGACCTACCAGAGCCTAGGAACTCACTCTGCTTTTGAGACTCTCCTAAGGTCCCTGCATTAGGTGTCACAAATCCTAGCGCACATTTGGAGTTAAAAAGCATGTTAGAGCATTTTCATCAAGTTTTCTATGGCTAACACCACAAAGCAAAAGGACTTCTTCAATTGATCACAGAGAGATCTGGTCCTCTAGAAAGACCTCAAAGGGGCTCTTCTTTGGGGCTGGAGGACTGCCCCTTCTGCTCTGCCAAACAGCAAATGTCCTTGAGAAGAGCCAGGAATGATGCCTCCTCTCCAGGGTCTCCTTCCTGAGGAAGCCAAGGGAAATGGCAGGGCAGAATCTTCGTGGCTGTGGGAAGGCCACTCAGCAGGGAATGGCTTCGCTGGGGTAAGAGGAAGGATGAAGAAACCACTGCCGAGCTATCCCGTCCTTCACTAGGAGCTTCCTAAAATTCTCTCCTCTCTCCATCTGCCCCTGCCCAGCACCCCTCATCCTTGAGCATACCCACACAGCAGAAGTCTGCTGTAGGATGACTTCTCACTCAAATTGGCATAACAATGCAACCTTGTTTTAAACCCACAGCCCTGAAACTTTCTCTGTATAACAGGCCTAGATAGTTCAGCTGCAAACTTGTTTGCAGAGAGGAGAAACCCAGTGGCCGGTCTTGCTACCCCATCAGAAATGCTGTCCTGTGCTGTAAAGAGCCAGTTTACTGCCTTTCATAGCCGTCTAATGAAGCGCTCGCCTGTTCACTTTTATCTTCTGTTGATATGGACATTTATGGCAGCTCTCGCATGCTCCTGGCACACCCCGTGTATTTAAAAGCACAGGACGTAGTCAGCTGTATGAAATAAGACTTTACATAAACCACGCAGGCATTTCCACCTGGCGTAGTGTCCACTTCGCCCTCCTGCACAGGCTCCGTTGGGACCCCGCTTGCTCTCGCAGCCTGGCCACCAGCAGCTGGGCTTTGCACAGCACCCTAACATTATCCAGGGACCCGGCCAGGCCCTGAGGAGCCATCTGTCACAGCCCTGGCATCGCCAACCCCCAAGACAGCACACTGCAGCTCCCCCACCTTTAGCCGAGATGTTGGTGTTTTCCAAAGCCCAAGTGCTCACCAGGAGATCCATTCCCATAGGGAGGTGGAGTTCATACCATTCTGGGCCATGAGCATCATTTTTGGTAGCTGCCAAAGGGAATGGAGCAAACCCTGCTGGAAGCACCTTCTTGCCCCTGTATGTCCCTCATACTTCGCTCCAGGCTGCTCCAGTAAAAATGTTTTTCAGTTGAAAAACTGTAAAGCTAGAAGCAAGCCCTACACAACCATGAAACTACAAGGTGAGGAAAAAACCCAGAGTGGCTCTGGAAGGCCACTCCTTTTTGTGTCAGACAGCCAGTGGATGGAGTATTGATCATGCCAGGGAGCCGGTAACCTTCTGCAACACAAGCCACATGCAAAACTGAGCTTAGCAAACAGCTTAGCTTTCCCCCAGCAACCTCTCCACATGGTCACACCATCTCCCACTGCTCAAGCTGTTTCTTTCTACCTCCTATGGACTGAGAAGGCAGAAAGAGAGAAATAAGGTTTTCCACACAGTTCAGAAGAGCAGATGTTAGGCAGGACAGTGCAGTGAGCCAGGAGAGCCATGGCTGAGCTCCTCGGGACAGAGGAGCTCCCACAGCAAGGGCAGAGCATCACTGTGCAGGAGCTGGGACTTTCCTGGGTCCCTCTGGGGCTGTGGGAAGAACCGCTCAGGAGCAACCACATAACTTAAAACCTCTCTGCCCCCTGCCCTTCCCCTGCCCTACCCTAGATAGCTTACGTGAGTATTAAAGTACAAAGCCAAGCACTTTAAGATATCCACTCTTCCCACTGGAGAACCTGTGAGAACAAGCAGTCCGCATGGGATAGCAATCACATCACCTCATGCGCTCCTGAAAAGTGCTGAGATATTATTTTGATAGGTGTGATAGAAGAAGCATCCAGACCATTGAACACAATGAAAGCAATACCTGGACAGACAGGTTCTCCAAACCAGACATGTTGCTGTCAAAATCCTCTGGGGAAAAGGAGACCAATGCCTCCCAGTGTTTCCCATAGTTTGACACTGCACACATGAGCACGCACCTATTAGATTTCTGAGGCAGTTCACGGCTTTGCCCTCCGTCATCCATAAGAACCCATGAGCAGAGAGTGCTTTCCAACACAGACCCGAGACACTAGAGGAAAGCCCTAAGTCTACCAGTATAGCTTATGTCACCCACGGCTTTGGACTTGGTGTCGATTGCTCTGTGGTTTTTCAGAGCAGATGCAGTTACAGCAGCCTAGCGTGGGGCAGCAGCTGAGCATGGCCCCACGAGACAGCTGATATTGTTCTAAGCCCAACTCTCACCTCCACTTGCTCCGCACCTGAATTCTTCCAGTCTCCTACCTGGGGGTGATGATTGTATTCATCTCAGAGATCTCTAAATGAAAAGCACTACCAAGATGCCAGAGATTGCACAGATTAAAGAGATGAGGCAGGACTTGAAAAGCACCTCTCCAACCAACTGTCATGTGAATCACTTCTCCATTGCCTCCGCAACTCCAGCACTTGCCTCTTCAAAGTCCCTCCGTACAAACATACTCTTGCTACCACTGGAGCCTTCCCTACAGTGCAGGCAGTGTCTGGCCCAGCCTTTCCACTGCTCGCAGCCTTGTCTGATCCACATTCCCACCAGATTTGCATCACCTAACTGCCCCCCTGCCGTTCTGCCCTTGTGTTGGTTTTGGTACGGTCAACCCAGGTCTTGCTACCTGATCAAAACTGCCCAGCTCACACGATGCACAGCATCAGTCCTGTCTAAAGCCACCCCATCGGCTGAAGTGCGTGTCCCCCACCAGATCAGACGATGCTTGTCCTCCTGCAGCTGACATAAAGGCAACATGAAAGCATGAAGCTGTGCTTGGGAAGATTAATTTGTAGCTGGGAGATGCCTTGTTTCTGCAGTGACCCTCTGTTTCTTTCACGATGAATTTTTTCCAGCCCTGGCCCCTTATCAACAGGCTGGGAGGTGATGCCTGTATCAGAGTAGCAGGCTCTGCTCAGCATCTCTGCCGCTTCCTGCTGGAGGTGGTGCCTGGTCACTCTGGGCACTAGTGATTCATTCGGGAAGTGTGTGAGTTGAGGTGATACCTGCAGCTGGGCAAGAAGGAGTGGGGAAGCCTTGGCATTAAGCCTGAAAAAAGCTGTTGTCTGTTCCAGCTGTTCCTCTGACAGCTGCAGGGAAACTGGTGCTGCTCTGAGTGCTGCATCAGCTGGTTATGGTGCCATACCCAGGTTGGTGGTAGCCGAAGGACAGAGCCCAAAGGCGGTGAGCTTGGAGGATGCTCCCAGGGGTATTCCCTGGCACAGCGCAGCTCCTGGTCAGATTGCTCAGCCTGGCTTCAGCACAGCCTTGCAGCTGAGCACATCAGCCAGCAGTACTGCCCACAGTCAGGCAGGCTGACGCACCTCACCTCCCAACAAAGCGCTTCCAATAAACAAGCCCATCGCCTCCCACACCCTGATCTTCTCCAGTGGAGGTGCTTTCACAACAGGAGAGGGTGGCAGGGGCCTTCCAGAGGGATCCCAGGATGGCTGCGATTACTTTCCAGACCACAGCAACCCCAGGAAAACCCAGCATCTGTCCTGATGGAGGTCTCAGCAGACAGAGGTGGAGGAAGAAAACCATTTTGGCCATTCCCTGAAACACATAATGTATAAAACAGCAGCCTGTGTTCTTCCTGGTGGCCCATGCTGACCCTGCTGCAAAGGGGGAATACTTAGCCCTCACCCCAGCAGAGTGGAGCCTGCAAACACTTCAGCACAGGCCATACTGCAGATGTAGGTGTGGGACACGAGCGTGCTGACCTGTCGTCCCTGGAGAGCTAGACTTCAGCACCCACTTGAGGCCGCTACTCACCAAGGGCTCAAGGTCACATAAGCTCAAGGGCAGTGTCTACATCAGCAAGTAATTGTGTGTGATAAAGGAGATCAGTTGGCTGAAGCAGTTGGTTTTGGGGCTCTTACATCTATCACATACGCTGCTCAAGGATGTTACTTCCAGCTAGACTTAGTCACCTGGACCAAACCCCTGGACATGAATGTGGTTCACAGCTGCCCAGAGGACCAGCTGTTGCTTCCAACCAGAGTACAGTCATAGTACATCTGGTGCAAGCTCAGAGCAGAACTTCTCATCTAGTTTCCACCAAAATGAACCCAGTTTGTGTGCGCAAAAACTGCACCACCAATCAATAGTGTGCAGAGAGTGAGGACAATTAGGAAATTTGCTTCAAAACCGCACGACTGCTCCAAAATGAAACACCACTAGAGTTGGAGCCTATGATCTCTCAACTCCCTCTGGTTTTGGAGGGAAATATGGCTACTCCAGATGAAGCCTAAAGTGTCTCCATAAACTTTTGGTTTCACAGCTTTAATCCTAGCCCCTCGGGGGGGATTTTACACACCTTTCACCTTTCATCCAGCTTTCTGTGTCTATATCCAGCTCCTGGCATGAAGATCAGAGAGGCCTCGCCCAGTGTGCAGACAGCCCTCCTTCTCTAAATGCGGGGCAGGCGCTGCTCCAGCTGCATTTAGAAAGCCAGCCCGCAGTACTCCTGGGGATCGGGAAGCAAGTCTGAGCGGGAAGGGATCTGCCTGCCAAGGGCACACCCCTCTACCCGAAGGGCCACTGGACCAACAGTCTTGAGATGCTTTTGGGTAGCACCTACCTGTCCTCAGCTGGACAGGGTCCCATCGTGAGCGGCAGAGGCCACATTGGAAAGTGGGTTTCTGCTCCACACCGCGTACCTCCACAACCGCTTGCGTGGTTGGGGTGGTTCCTGAGAGAAGACAGGGAGCTTGAGGTAGGCATCAGGAAAACATCCATAGCAGAGGAGCAAACACAGGCTGTGTGGTCCCCCTCAGATGGACAGACTGCTGACACCTTGAGAGGACAGAATTCTCCATTTACGTGGGATTCTGCCTGAAATCAGAAACACCATGTTTAGCGGCTTTCATCAGTCAAAGAGGAAATGCAGAGGGAAAAATGAACCAGGAGAGCACGTACACAAGCTGTATGTTTTAGAAGGCTCACTCCAGCGCCCATGTGTCTCTCTGCCATCCCCAGCCAGAGGTCCTGAGCCCTTCCACAGCTGGGACGTGAACCACTATGAGGTGGACAATATCTACCTCCTCAAAGGCAAGATGTCCGTGTCCCAGCCATGCTTTCATAGCTTTGACAATACTCTTTTCAGCCTTGTCGCCTCTTCACAGAGAGGCAAAGGGCTGAGGAGGAGCAAATTCTGGCTGCCTCAGAGCCACGAAACATCTGTGGCCAAATTGAGTCCGCAGGTGTCTGCACTGCTGCATGGTGCAGGGCTGACCCGATGGTGGTGAGCCATGCCAGGGCTCTACGCTTGCCACTGGTACGTTGCTGACACCTATTACAATTCCTTCAAATATATGTGAAAAGCCCCTCTTAATAAATACATGAAGGCAATACATGCTCATTTTAAGGGACATTGCAGTAACTCAATGACTAAGACAGTTTCTTTAGCTCAACATATATATCCATATGTGTGCATCGCTCTGTGTGTATGTATGTACATACAGGTGTATGTGCATGCATGTTTGTACATACCTAAATACATATACATAAAGAAATATCTGTCAGACTACTTTGGAAATAGAAAGATCAGGAGGCAGCAAAACATGAGGAGACTAAAGCCACTACACAAAATAATTGCTTCTCCAAGAGCCTCCCTACGTTTTTCCACAATAAAGTCAACAATACCGAGGGCAGAAGAACGAGCCCAAAGCAGCTGTGAAACCCGCAGCAGTAGAGCAGAGAGAAACAACCGCAGAGAGAGAAATAAATGGAGCATAAGGCGAGCAGCAAATTGCCCTCTACATGCTGCCATCAGAGTCCTACTGTGGCATTTTTTTGTGTGTCCTGGCTTCCCAGGTATTCTGAAGGAGATAGAGATCAGCTCCTGCTGTGCCCCTCATGCACAGCATAGAGACAACTAACCTGGTGCAGGTGGGAAAGACAGGGCAGATTTAATTTTGGGCTTCAAAAGATTTACTGCACTCACAGGCAGGATGAAAAGCCTTCGAGATTACGCAGCTTGTTTGCTATGGGAGAAGGGCCCTTGCCTTTTTTGAAGGAACACTTCACAGGTGTGAGTGCAGGAGGACCACCATTTTCGGGAAAAAGGAGGATAAAAATGCTAATTATTTCCCTGCTCCCCTCCTTCTCCGGCACCCTCAAAACCATCAGCTCCTCTTTAGCATCCCCTTCTCCCCAACTCAGAAAACATCATTTCAAAAGGTTGTTTTGCCCTGGCCCTTCCTAGTGACAGAGCATGGTGTGTATACATTAAATGAAGGAGACACTGCATTCCTCCAGGGGAGATAAGGAGGCGGAGGGGAGGAATGCTTTCCTCTGCATGCCTGTGCACGACCCAGACCCAAACAGAAGCAGCATGTGACTGGCGGCTCCCCAGCAGATGACTCTCAAAGTGCTTGAATGCAAGTCAAGGTGGCAAAAACAATCAGCCAAAAGGCTTGCTTGCAGACAGCCCATGCAGACCTCCGGGACATGGCAAGAGGCCTCAGCACAGCACTGTCTGAGGGCTCCCTGCATGCTTGAGGACCTGGGTTTTACAGAGAGCTCAGTTCAGGCTTTGGGTGCTGAAATATCTGGCTCTGGGGCACTCTCAAGAGAAACTCTCAACCTCAAGGTACGATGGGCCCACACTCACACATACGGTGAGTTCCCTGAAGAATACTCTGCTCCCGACGATGGGAAGCCCACCACACATTCCTGCTTCCAGATATGAGCAGGGATTGGCCATGCCTTACCCACAACGCATTGAATACCGGCTTAGGAAGCAAACACCTTCGCTCTTCATATCACTGAGCCAGCAGTGACTGAACGGGGAGATATGGTGTATTGGCTGCCAATCAATTGATATGCATCCAGCTCCTCTCACCTGCACTGACCAGTTTTGCTGGTGCAGCTATACTGGCAAAACTCCCCACCACAGCAAAATCCACCAATGGAATCAACACCTCAGACAACCAAAATCAGCTTCATTTACCCAGCACTTTTATGCTGGTATAACTGGTAGGGATTTTGCAGCGAAGCAGCATAATTGAAATCAAACAAACAAACAAACCTTTGCCACCAATGCCCTGCACTGACCAGACCTGAAAGTGTGAGGCTGTTTGATCCAGGGGTCCTCCGCAGAGCAAGTACAACTGCCAGTGGGAAGCTCCCATCTCCGGGGTGAAATACAGAAGCAGCTTAATGCTGAAGGTGCTTTAGCTGAGGTAAACAATCAAAAATGCTGTAGGCAGCTGGAAATGGAGGAAGACAGAGAAGCAGAGGAGCGCTCTTAGCATGAGGCTTTGGCCACCATTACGCTGGGACTGATGTATTTGTCCTGTGGCCTGGAGACCCTCGGAGTTGTGGGATTTATGCGTGCATGGGTGTTTGGTGTCTAACAGCCAGGTTAAAGACAGGAATTTTCCCTGTTTACACCATTACTTGAAATACCTGTCAGGATGTAAGAGCATAAAAATCACTTTAGATGAGGACAGGAGCCCACCTAACCCAGCATCCCATCTCTGATGGGCCAGGGAAAGAGCAAAAGGAGTGAGCACGGAGCTGTTATTCCACAGCACACCACTCCCTCTTAATTTTTTTTTTTTTAATGGTTTCCATTTTCAGATTGCCTAATTACAATCCCTATATATACTGAAATCGGGATTAAGCAGGGCCAAAAAAAAAAGAAGATTATGGAGACTTGAATTTCAGAGAGCTAGAGCTGAGGTTCCTATTTTAAGTCCAGTCAGATTTAGGGCTGTCAATCAAAGGGTCACATTTGCCTTCAAAGTCTGCTGTGCTATGAGGCATTTCCTGATGCTGAGCGCCCTGGCTTAGCTGCCCATTGCCACGGCGGGTGGAGAGCTGCAAGACCAATCACTCCGACGTATCAAATACCCAGCAGCTCAGTGCTCTTGTCTGGGGGATACAAAAACATATTTGCCCTAATCTCATTTTCCAAGTGATGGTGCAGCCTCAAAGTGAAGGAGACGTTCTCCAGAAGAGCCTGCCTCTGGGGTGCATTGCCATCTCAGGGCGACGCAGCTGCAGCATTGGTCTCAGCAGCAGCATTTCTCCAGAGGTGTCCCTCCACCTCTAGCAGCCTATCGGTGAGGACACCTGATGTGGTGAGGCCCTGTATTTTGTTTCCATGGTCTCCACTCCCTCCAGGGGAGGTTTCCTGACCAGCCAGCACAGCCAAGAGGGAGGAGATGGGCGAGTACAGACACAAGGCCCCTACCATGGGTGCCCCCAGCAAGTGGGGAGCTCTGCCTGGAGCAGCTGCTGGCATTGACGGAGAAGCCAGGGCAGAGATCTCCCCCATGCTTCCCCTTTCCTCCCACTGTCTCGCCAAAGCTTTTACAATTACTTTTATGAGTTTCCCCAAGGGAATAAAAAGATTAAGGCATGACTAAGAAAACCAGAGGCATGTGGATTCTGGCCGCGGCACGGGGGCCAGCTCAGGCTCCCACCTGCACTCGGGGGGCTGCTTTGATGCCTGCAGCACACGGGAACTCCCATTTTGACTCCCGGGGACCATTTTCTCCAGCAATTTTGCCACACCTTGTGCTCCCACCATGTTATCCTCCTTTGCACATCTGCCCCCAGACAGGAACGTATCTCACCTTGTCTGCCCGGAGACTGCAAGCTCTTCTCAGCTCACATCAACAGTGGCTATTCACAGGGGGGAAAAGCTGTTTTCAGAGTTGAGTTTTGGCACTTCATCTACCCTACCCCTTCCCCAGTCCAGGGGAATTTGGGTTTCTGATCTAGTCCACTGTCTCCACAACAAACCCCTTTACCAGATCTATGACTCCCCAGCTGCCTACTCAGCCCATGGGGAGCCCTTACTTGCTTTCTGGGTGGTTTCTCCACTTGCGTAACATGAACACAGATTTGCAAAAAAGGAGGTGAAGTGTATTCTGGAGAAGGCATAGCACAGGCAGGCCAGGGGAGGAGAAACTCCAGGCTGGTCTCTTTGAAAGACCTCCTTTCGCATGTAAATTTGGCATGGCTGAACACCCAACCTGCTTTGGGAGGCCAAAAATAATACACGTACAACACGTCTGTTGAAAAACAACCATGGGAATGACTGCTGTCAACAAAGACTTCCCCATAAAGGTTGTGCTCCACTTAGGAACAACCTGCTCTGAGCAACCCCACATCCCAACCCCAGAGCACAGGAGTCAGAAATGCCAAATGCAGCCAGAGCCTGCTGAGGTACTGACCACGGGCAGCCCTTTCTGACCAGTCTGTGAAGCCCTATGGTCCAGCTCCCCAAGCCCACACAGATGGCCTGCTGGAGAGCCTCCGCATGGGCAGGGTTTGCAACACCTCCCTGCTGGTATCTGAAATCAGAGTGCAGTGAGGGGCTCATCCACAGCGGTAACTGGTGGGGAACATCCGGACAGGAAGAGCATTTTGGTGCGGTATGACAATCTATATATTTACAGGAATACAATATCCACAAGAATACACCGGGGACTCGCCCAGCTGGCGGAAATGTGGCACCTCCTGCAATTGCACTCGACATACGAGAGATGGGATGCCAGCTAACACCTGCCTTGTGTTTGTACAACACCACAGTATAACAGCTGCTGCATGTCCCCTGCATCCCAGACCGCCTGGAAGGTAAATATACCAAGTATAGGATAACCCAAAATTGCTCTGCAGCTAGGACAAACACTTGATGCAATTGCTGGGCTCTGAAAAGGAAGGGCACACGTGCAGGGATTTTCACCAGTGCAGACCAGGTTCTCTGAGAGGCAACTACCAAAACATTGATGCACACAGGTATTTTCTTCTCCAAAATCTGCATCTCTTCCTTTTCCCTTCAAGTCAGTGTGTTATTTGCACAAGCCTAGTGAAACCCTGAGGCACGCTTGAATGAGCTCTAGGAAACAAACCCACTGCTGACAGCTGGGCTGCAAGAGCAGCAAGGGCAGCCAATGCCTCTAAAAGCTGAGCAAAGCCAGAGTTCAGCCCAGGTGAGCCGCTCTGAGGCAGTGCAGGCTTACATGGCCCTGGCTGGTATCTCTGTGCAGAGCAGGAGCTGGCTGCTGTGGGCTGAGTGGAGGGATTGCGTGCAGATGCCATTCTGGTTTATGATCTGGAGAAAGGAGAAACACAGTCATTCAAGAACAGAGCAACCCTTTGGTGTCCTGAGGGAGAACACGCAGTCCCGCACCACCACGCAGGACAGCCGGGCCCTGTCCTCAGCTCTGCTGCTGGTTTCCTCTGCAATGCTGCTGGAGTAATTCATTTTCCCTTTGCTTGTCTCCTGCATTTGTGGCCCTCTCCCCACCTCCCTGGCGCTGGCAGCAGTGCGGCCAGGGTGGCACTGCCCCTCGCCCCTGCTCCTGTGCCGGCGTGCATGAGGCAGAGTGTACTTTGCCCTGTTCTCCTCAAAAGTGCAAGCAAAAGGTTATCTCGCACAACCCCAAACAAAAGCTCAGAAACTTTCCCCCAGGTATTTTTAACTGCTGTTTGAATGATCGGTTTCTCCCCATCCTCCTTTGCACTCCGCATCAAGTGTGAAAGGCAATTGTGCCAAGCTCCAGACCCTGCCCGGGCTTCAGACCATCATGGGACCAGCTTTTATGCAGCAGAGTTACACTGAAGGAAAATGAAGGGCAATAGAGAGTGATGGCCCAGGTTTGCTTTGAGCAGGCTGGATTCAGCCAAATTACAGCACACAGCACTTAGTCCACATGAACTCCTGCTAAATTTAGTGAAGCTAGACTCAGTGAAATGCCAGGTAAAAGAAGATTCAGAAGTAAAGCTGCCAAAATATGTCCCCCCGGGAGGCGTGACAAACACTGCATGGATTTCCATGGGACAACAGCTAATTTAAAGGCAGAGCTGAAGCATGAAGATTTAAAGCGGATCCGCTGATTCCAGTGTGTACCTTTAGTGCCTTTTCAGGAGAAAGATTTCACCAAGAAACAATGGGACGAACTAAAACAAAAAAACCCCAATGAAGCGGTTCCATGAAGGGTGAAACAGGTAAGCACCCGTGGACCTGCACTGCGAGTGTGCGGGGATCCCTGGCTGTCTGAGAGGGGCTGAGGTCCTGCAGCAGCATGTCCTGCAACGGGGATGCAAACAGGGTCTCTATTTCCACCCGTCTGCCTGCTACTCCAGCCCTGGAGAGCAGGGGCTGCGCAGCACCCAAACCCACCTGCTCACCCCACTGCCCAGGCAGACATGCGGCGGAGGCCCAACAGGAGCATGGCAAAGCGCCAAACGCTCACACTTCAAAGCTGAGCCAAGCAACCAGATTGTCTGTTGGCTTTTATTATGCCGCTGTTGCTTACGTGGTGAATTCCAGGCGGGGAATGTAACAATAGACGGGCTAGGATCGCCTTGCTCATGATAAAGTTCAGGTACAATGTCTAGTCCATAAAGAAGAAACCTCTGGAGTTTCATCCTGAAATTGCTGCTCTGAGTCATGAGGGTTTGCGTAGCACAGATGCAAGGCATGACGACCAGCAGCGTTTGTCACCTTTGGGGAGAAGGTGGATTTTTAGCCCAGTACTGGAGATGGTAAGAATACACCAACCAAGTTTATTCCTGTTACAGGCTGGCTCATCTGTTGAAATCTTTGAGTGGGGTGTTTGCAAATCGGGTGAGTGGTAGAGCTTTGTCTTCCAGATGGAGCTCAGCAACCCAGTCTTTCCAAATCCATACCCCCTCCTCCTCACCCCACAGACTGGAAGGAAGAAAGAACAAAGGAAGGGGATATACATAAAGGAATATCATAGGCCACGTCTCAAGAAGGAAAAGCACAGCAGCAATGCACTCCAGTGGGTAGGACAACAGAAGGGCTGATTCGTTACTACATCTGCCAGCTGTCTACTGTGTGACTTCAGGGGAAGTCATGTCATTTCTCCACCTACCTCACTTTTCCAGTCTATGGAAGTATTTAGATGACAGTATTTGCAAACTAAAGAACAAAAGCGCTATATATAAAATAGGCCTACTCGAGCCCAGGTAACTTCTGTTTGCTGTATTCAGGAATGGGCTGTTTTCTTTGGCCACAACTCTTACACATGTCTAAAGCCCAAAGGTGTATACTGGTCTGTCAATCCTTGTAATGTTACACCACTAAAGTGTACAGCAAAGCAGAGAACAGCATCCAAATACTGTGGAGAGCCAAAAATTCCCCCAAGCTATACCAACAAACAGGTGATAAGTAAGCAACCATACAGCCTGAGAATTTGGGACTGCTGGCACGTCTTCATCAGACAGTGACCCTAGGGGCTAACATCCCCTGAGGATTTTCAACGGCAGAGGCAGGGCCTGGCACAACAATCAAATCAGTCGCCAGCTGACAGCATCACTCAGATTTGGCACTGTGGTGGAGATAGTAGCAGAGATATTAGTAGCCAGATGTGCACATCTGGAGCAATGTACACAGGGAAGACTCATAGAATCATAGAATCATTTAGGTTGGAAAAGAC